>MU736995.1:269037-303261 GCA_026770625.1 Nicotiana glauca | reverse complement strand
GATTACTGTTCTATTGGTTTTGATCTCAATTTCGAGTGGAAATCTTCTAAGTTCTGGTGTTTTCATCTACTGTTCTGTGTTGATCTCGAGTGCTGAAGCTGTTTGCTCTTTGATTTTCCTTAAGAAGCTGTTTGGTTTAAGTTTTGGTATCGATTCTGTTGCTGTGTTATTACTGTGGATTTGCTGGTTATTGCTTGCTGAAGTCCTGTCATTGCTGGTCTTCTTACTCTATTTCTGCCTTAGACTCATTGAGTTTGTCTCATTTTTGTCCAGGTACACTTCTGAACTTTCGAAGATGTAACCAAAACTTCTAAAGATATAGAACTATTAGTTTAGTTTTGTTAGTTTCAATTCTGTTTATGTTGTATATATAGAATGTTATAGATCTATATGTAATTTGCAGAAAATTATATGTATAATCTGGACTATGGACTGTATTAACTCTGGACTCGAACTAATAATTCCGTAAAGTAGTTATTTTAGATATTCATGTAGAAATCACATGAAGTAGATTAGTAGAAAAGAAGTTACTAGATTTTAGATTAAAAAACTTGGTAAAGCCCGTTAAATTGAGATTTTCAGATCTTCATTTACTATTAAACCATGAATGTAATGAAAAATGCATTTGTTAGTATAATTTCATATTAACAGTTGAAAAGTATGAATTAGTTAGACTTAAATTTTGTTAATGATCCTGAGTTGTTTAAACTAATTTTGGTTTTAAACTCATGATAAAACTCATTAGTATGATGCGAAACAGGAATTTAAATAAGAACATGCCTTAACTCGAATATGTTTACTGTAGATTAGTTTAATGTTTCCAATCGAGCAAAAAATGATAATGTAATTTTACATCTGAATAATTAGTACTTCAACTGATAAATAATAGCACGAATCAGTGAATCAGACTTATTTAACCTGCGTACTTAAACAGCAGTGTCCAAACAAAAATCAGTGTTAATGTTTTAGTTAGTTTCTGATTTTGAAGTCACAATATTTGTTTACATGTATAATTAGTTCAATGAAACGTTTGAACTTGTTTTGGGTTTATTAATAATTTGGGCCTGATTATGTAAAAGACCCAGATCCAATCGCTATGGCCTGTGTGCCTGTGAGAGACAAATGCAAAAATACTAATTGGGCTTTAATTAGTCCTATGCACTTCTGTGCATTTCCCTTATGTTGGATATGATTTTCAGGCCTAAAACACGTAGTGGCCTGGATGTGAATGAAATATCAAATAAAAATGTAATTAGACAACATTAGTAGTTATTTTAGACCAAAGCAAAAACAAATGATAGAAAACGTAGTGCACTATAGGTGTAACCTCTAAAAATTACAATGAGATGAGCCTCGTTATAAGGCAAGAATGAACGGGGCCCTCAAATAATTATTATAAAATCTTTAGACTCGGAAGGACTGTTTAGCTAATTTCACGGTCTTTCCCAAAGTAATAAGACGTAGATATCTTAGGCACAATTTTAATATACATTCTCAAGTACGGGTGCACATATATGTGACCCAAATCCTACTCTCAACAAAGTCGAAATGTATCTAAAACCACAGGCGTACTGGTACGGTGTGGTTAAGGAATGCATTTTCACGACGTTGCAATTATTTAAAATTGAAAAGCGGAATACTAATACACATAATTGAAATATATAATTGAAATCAGATAAAAACAAATACAACAGTTGAGCGACCGTGCTAGAACCACGGAATTCGGGAGTGCCTAACACCTTCTCCCAAATTAACAGAATTCCTTATCCGGATTTCTAGTTCGCAGACTATAACAGAGTCAAACTTTCCTCGGTTCGGGATTAAACTGGTGACTTGGGATACCATTATATTCTCAAGTGGCGACTCTAAAAATTTTAAATAATTAATCCCGTTCCGACTGTCCTTAAATTGGAAAAAACTCCTCTACGCCCTCGCGGGTATAGTAGTGTTAAAAAAGGAGGTGTGACATCATGCGTTATTAGTTTAACTAGGTGTGACTGAGCGAGTATGAACGCGATCCTAAAAATAGGGTATCTAATATGCACATATAAAAATGCAGAATGATTTATATGTAAAATTCCTGAAGCGTGATTTCTAAATGTACAGAGAGTGACAACATTGTTAAGTATGATTTCCAGATACATAGGAGTAACAGTTTAGTGTTAATGTTGTTACTTAATCTAGAAGCAGGATTTCTAAGTGATACATAAGGTCAAATGAGATGCTAAAACAGTAAACCTAAGAACATGATATCTAATGCATGACATGCTTGGAATGTATTGGTCCTAAACATGGATTCTAACGCGCATATAGGAAATGTAAATCTAAGGCATGGTTTCTACCTATTGATGCTGATAACATATATAACTATCCTTCCTTTTTCACTAGCCAATCCCAATATTCGTTTACAAATAGTTATTACAAACCAGATGAAAAAATTACATACGTAGATAAGAAAAGAAGAAGTTACACTATAGGGAGCCTAAAGCAGGCCTAAGTAATTTTCCCAAACCTCCAATAACCTCAAATTCCAATTTAAAAGACAATATCATTGTCTAAGTACGTCAGAGTTCCCTACGTATTTCAGGGATCCCGGGCAGTGCTCGTACCTAGACTTTGTAACCAAATTGAATAAGTACAATGTGGAAGGGCCAACCGCAGTGTGCCAGAGTTTAGAGGGTTCTCAAAAGAATCCCAAGGCAGTATACACTTTGGAGGGGGGCTGAACCTAAGGACTTAGGAATAGAGTGAGAGTGCCCGACATAGTTTGAAAGCGGTTTAGTAGGAAAATAATGTAAAAAGACTTAGTTGAAACAACTTTGTAAACAAAGAGGTTGTTGGGAAAACAACTTTTGAAAAATAGTAGTGTAATTAAACAAAGAGCAGGTAAGTCAAACAAGTTCAACAATGCTCAAATAACAGTCCTTCGTACAGGGGAATGGTAACTGGGGACATATAGAACACATTATATCAGGAACATAGAAATTCTTCTGGGGTTTAAGGGATTAGGGGATGGCTATTGGTACAAATACAGAAGAGTTTCAGAAACGATCATAAAATTAACCATTTAAAGTGACAGATCAACATGCATATCAAATTGGATAACAATTAGACAAACATTCAAAGTAAGGTAGAGTCATGTTGAGACAGACTACTAGGGGAGGGGTAGAACATGTTTTGAAAAGCCCTAAGAAGGTTAAAATAGCATGCTAGATGAGGCCATAATGTAAACATGTCAATTGCATGTTGAACAACAGAACCATAGATATAAACATATTACAAACATGACAACTTAAAGTAATAGGAGACACCACTAGAAATTAGACATATTGCAACGGTTTCTATAGTAACGGTTGAATAACCGTTGCAGTAGCATATTTATAGGAACGGTTTTAACCGTTGCCTATATCTTATAGACCTATTGACACAGTTCTGAATGTAAACCGTTGCTCTAGGTAAATAACCGTTGCAACAGAGTATTCTATTGTGACGGTTACGTCAATCATTGCAATAGAGTTCTCTATGGCGACGGTTTTTTAAAAAAAAGGCTATTGCTACGGTTTTATTCCCATTTTTGTTTTCCCTCTCTAATTTTATTAAGCCCGCCACCATTTTTTATATTTTTTCTTAATTCAAAAAAGGTTCCTCTTTCAGTAGCTTCGAACATAACGAAAAAATATCCTAAAACCCCAAAGAGGAAAGGTTTCACATGCGCATAACTACGGATCCTACCGGCAAATCTCAATCCTTTGTCGAATTCCCACACCTACGGTGAATCTTAAACAGCAAAAGCTTCACCAGCACGCACCTCCAGCAAACCCTCAATTCCTCCAGCGATGGCTTAATCCGCACACATTTTTGACAAACTTCACACCAACGTCGATTTGGCGAATCCTGCAGCTATTTGCTCATTACAATCTTTACTATAGGACAGATCCGACTTCTAAAATTGGTGAGCGCCTCAAAAACAAAGAAGACTCAGTATCAATTGCTTCATAGATCAGTGGCGAAGCCCTCGTCACTAGGATTTTGGGTACCAAGGTATCTTTGTTCGTTCCCCTTATTTTCTCCGCTTTATCTTACTTTTATAAATCTTTTGATTAACGCCTATTGTTTTATTTTCTTTATATGCTTAAAGAGGTTATGTTGAAATACATGTATAATTAATTTTAAAAGATATAGTTAAATTTTATTCTAATATTATAAATTTCAGTGGCGTTGTCGGATTTACTACGAGCCATTTATGAGGATTGTGTATTCTATTTGTTATCTAAGGAGATAAATGTTTTTGTAACCAATTTTGTTAGTTGGGGTATTTATCATATGATTCTTGGACCTACAAAGGTTCTATGGAATTCTAAGTTGCTATTAACAATATATTCAGGTTTAATTTCCAATTCGAGCAAGACAGGATCACGCAAATGACACATTTTTTAACCATTCAGGTAAAATATCAATGCTCTCTTCTATTCATATGGTTTTTCATTACTCTTTAATCAATTAATTCAATATCTTTTTTGCTTAAAATTTATAATTTACTTATCCTATTTTGAGAAAGTCCCTTTTTGACAATAACACACACTGTCTGTGAATGAAACTTCTTGGTTATGGATAACTTCAATTGTTTACTGGTTTCTAATGTAATTTCACTCTTCAAAGTTTATTGTAATCATTCGCTCTCCCTTGATAAGGGAAAAATAGAAAACCTTAATCTCTGGCCACCAACGTCCGTACTCATGAACGTAATGCTTATCCTGTATATAATTTAGCATAGATCACAAGTCTATGAAGCCTCTATTATTTGCTTTAAGTTCTTCATCTTTTTGCCTTTTCAATATTTTTCTTCATTCATTCTATTATGGTAAGTTGATCTTTTCTTGGGAATTCCTGTCTTGAAAGTTTTAAAATTTCATGTTCTTTAGGGGTTTGTTGGTATTATCCACTGTTATTCATCTAAAGTATGAGTTGTTTTCTTTGGTGTTGCAATTGAAGCTATATTGCATCTTTTGAATTCTGCAATTGTTGTTACTTGTCATTTTATTTGTTTAATTTATTTTTTAATAACAAAACCCTTGTTAGTTCATAATGGATTCATTTTCTCATTGTTAGCTGAAAACTTTAATAGGGTAATGACTAAAAAGAGCTACAATTTATTCAACTTGTGATAAAATATTTTATTTCTTCTTGGAGGGGAAGATACATTTAGGTGCTCTAGGAATCATGTAATTGGTAATAAATTTAACAACCAACATAGGCAGAGGAATGTCGCTCTCAATTAGTGTCTGATATTGATATGCCCTTCTCAGGAGTTACAAGAGTGAGGCAAAATATTGTTATTAATCCTTATGCTTTTTCTTGAAGGATGTAGATTACAGATATGTCTGTTTTCTCTTCTATCACTTATGGTAATGTGTCTTGGAACTGAAAGTAGCTGCCTACATGAAAATAAGTTGTAGCTCTCCAGATGAGATATGTTCAAGTATTTATTACAATAGTTAATATTTGTCTAGTTGGTGATGGTTGAATATGCTGATAACATATCTTGTTTTGCGGAATAAATTTTTCATTTAACTTGGCGTGGATAATCTTAAATGCTGAAGACTTGTGTTTTCTATGCAATCTTCGAATCAACTTCCAGTTCAATGGTGGATGAACTTGGTCTATGCAATCTTCGAATCAGCATCCAGTTCAATGGTGGATGAACTTGGTTCCATGTAAATTTGTCGCTTCAGTTACCACTGTGTAGGGGTACTATATATTGGAGTATATGGAATAGAACTATCTTGTAAAGTATTTATTTGTCTTGTTTATTATCAGCTGCTATGGCACATGATCTCTCATGGAACAACATATTTAATGCATGATAGAGTGCATCATCTCTAATGTTCTAAATGTTCTAAGTATATTAACAAAATCAACAATACGAACAATGCAGGAGATTGTTGGTTCTTGATACGGAACATCTTAATGGAAGTGCTGCTGAAATTTATTTTATTTTTACTACTACACTCACTGCAGACTAAAAAAACAGGTGAGTGAAAAGTTATCTCAGTTTCTTGAATGCATTTAAGTCGCTTTTTGAACCAACACATGGAGGTTATGGTTTTCACATGTCATAGAATCCTTTCCTGTAACCCATGAATTTTTGTTAAACTTATAAAAATTGCTTTTGCGCAGAGTTCCTTTGGTTGAAGAGTGTTTTCGGTTCTTAGCCTTATTTTCTGCTGCCATATTCACTCAACAGTCATGATTTGTAACTTCACTAAGTCCATTGCTACATTCTAATCTGGTTAAGTAATTTTGACATACCAATCATATGGAGTCTAATGTGGAATAATATTTTAGTGAGTTATTTAGTAATCTTTTCAAGTTTGATAGTTGTATTCTGTACAAAATAATATATATGTATCTGTTGTTGTGGACTGTAGTCTGAGAATGGGATAGAGTGACTCATGACTAAAACTAGTTATTAATTTTAAAGTCATACTAGAGAAAATTTTATCTAAATATATTAGTAGACTTTGAGTGCCACCGTATTGGTAAAACATGGCTTGTTTAGGAATTTAAGTTATTCTGATTTATTTTTCCAGATGTTTGGTTTGTAGAAAAAAATAAGTATAACCTGACTACACATGATCCATTTTTCTTATCAATTTTTTTATGCCCTGAAGTTTTTCATTTCTCTACCTAGATTTTTTGTTGTTTAATTAAAGTTCTTTCACATTCTTTACCTTAGTTGGTTATTTTATTTTCTGAAATAGCACTAGGTTATTGCTTATTAAGTTATGACCGAAGAGAGATGGCGATGAACAGTTTAAAGATATGATGCATTAAGAAAATCTAAAAATAAAAAAAATCATGTGTAAACATTTAACTTTTGGGTTTCTTTAGCTGGATATTGTATAGTCTGCAATAGTTATTTGTAGCCTTTCATTCTTTTTCGTTAGTCATCTGCCCTAAGGAATAGGATTTGTGTAAAGATCTTAACTCTACTAGATATTTACCTTTTTTAAACTAAAGAAATGATGTGTCATAGTGTTCAAGAGGAAAAAAACATGTGTGTATATACCTTGTGCTGTAACCAATAGTAGCTTTGCAGTTTGTATATATGAGATGCTCTATCTAGTCTTTTTGCCAAACATGTATGTTTTATTTATCCAAGAAGTGAATATAAAAGTTATACTGCAAGTTTTCTTATCACTTATCTGATTTGTAGATATTGAAATTTTTAAAAGTTAGATTAATTTTTAGGATTCACCTTGTTTTGAAACTTTCTGAATTTCAACTTTTGGCAATTGAAAAGTTGGTTTTGCCATGGTGGTTCTTTCTCAGTAGTCTTACTTATGGACTTAAGTCCCTCTCTTTTTCTTTCTTGTGTATATGCACCTGTTTGTATGAAAGTGTATTGAATTTTATTTCATATTATTACCTTTTGAATGTTGCATTCGGCTGCCTAACCTAAAGAAAATAAATGATGATTATTTTTATATATTATTTCTGAGTCAATCTACTAATTCCTATGAAATATTATTATTTGACAATTAACCGGAGATATTTGATCTCAAATGAATAAGTAATTTGAATTCAACATTTGAGTTAGCTGCTTAACATTGAAGATTTATAGTTGCCATTATAAATATTTTCCTCACCCTCGCGGCTTTTCCGGTTGTTCCATTTTTATCGATATTGTTTGATTGAACTTTTAAACTGCTTGGGTCTTGAAAGTAGAAAAAATATTGTGTGCTTGATGAAATAATTGGAAGGCGTGGGCAGTTAATTTCATCTTTCTACATTCAGTATATTCTATTTGTATTACTTGAAGTTGTTGAAGATGCTTTTTAAGTAATGTTCGCTTGTGCATGTCCGTTAAAGCTGTCTTAATGCCTGTTGGTGCTTTGTGTATTTGATTGGAGTAAAATATAAAGTTGCTGCCTTATGAAGTTGGTGTTATTTATGACTGGTGTTTTTAAATGATGAAGTGACAGACTTTTTCTTATGATACTTTTCCTCCATTGTAACTAGTGTCACAAGCAAATTATACTACTTAAATCAAACTTATTTGGATTACTGTATAGTAGTCCCTATCTGTATCCCTATCTTCATGCTTTATACTATACTGTTAAATTGATCAAATCAAATTCTAGGTTAAGCTTGTTTATATTGCTTTCCTTTCCATGTGAGTCTTTTTTAATTAGTTGCTATATAACCAAATTTGATATATTTTGCGTTTTGATGGTTTTGTAGGTAAAATTAATGAACATGAGGTAAACAAAAGCAGTGGAGACCTATTGATGCAAGAATATTTGATGTTCTAGGAAACTTTTCTTTTAGGAGTTTGTATAGCTTATGTATGCTTACTCTTGAATTTGCCAAACATTACTGTATAATTTGCTTTATGTATGGATAATATTAGTTGGATAAATTGAATGATTTTGTAATTCAATAGTCTCTTTCATGATTTATATAGATTACAATATATTATGTTTTATTATATAGGTAACTAATTATTGTAATAGACCACAAAATCGTTGCAGCAACTAGAAAAACCGTCGCAATAGCTTATATAATAACCGTTGCAATAGCTTTTGAGAGCTGCTGCAAAGCCTCTAATAACCGTTGCCATAGATTCCCTTAATCGTTGCATAACCTCTAATAACCGTTGCTATAGAATAAAAAAGCGTTGCAATAGCCTCAAATACCGTTACAGAAGAGATTTTGTAACGCGTTTGAACCGTTCCATTTGTTACAATGATCGTTGCGATAAAGGCGGCTATGGGAACAGTTCTGAACCGTTACAATAGATAGGCCTATTGTTACGGTTCTCCAACCGTTACAAAATCCGTTACAGTAGATTTATTGGCATGCGACCTGATGGGACGGACCGTAAACCGTTGCAGTATGTCTATTGCAACGGTTTTGTAGCCTACAGCAACAGTTTTAGACCCGTTGCCATAGGACAATTTTCTAGTAGTGAGAAACATATTGTTTTGGGACTTGAATTAAAATCAGAACATACCAGCAAGGGGATAGTAAATACAAAGTGAAAGAGAACCCAGTAGTTAGCCTTGATGAATTTAGACAGCAGTAAGTAACACAAAAGAGAGCAGAAAGCTTTTAGTGTGAAAGAGAGAGTTTTGAACCTATGTGTTTGTGTTAATGGGAGAGTATGTATATATAGTAGTACAAAACTAGGTAAAATAAGGCAATAATCATAATAATACAGTAATTATGGAACTTAGAATCAATTAGAGCAAAATAAGTGCAAGCACTCCTATAAGTTAGGGGAATTAGTTCAAACGGTAAGAACAAGTAACAAATAAGGAAAGAAATCAATGTTCGACCAATAAGGAAAGATTTCAAATTTAGTAAGTATAGGGTAAAGAATTAGGGCTAAGTTTAAAAAATTCTAATTAAGGAGATAGTCAGTAGGAATAAAATCCTACTGCATACAAGGTAGGCGAATCAATCAATATGAATAGAAAGGGTAGGAATCGAAGGTTTAAAGGAAGGTCTTCCAATCAAACTCGAGGCTTAGGAGTCGATATAAGTCACCTAAGATGACTAGGGAAGAGAGGTCGACGGTTGAAGGTCTAGGGTTTGGTTGAGAGTTATTGAGAGATGAGAGGATCTTAGGGCGGCGGATTCTAGGAAATGATTAGGGTTGGGGGTGGTTTAGGATTAAAAAGGCAAGAACACACGAGGGCCGTTGATCTTTTAGATCAACGGCCAGGATTAGATGGGGCCTTGGGTCGGGCAGGTGTAATTAGGGCCCGGGTCAGATATTTTAATCTAAAATTAGGCTGGGGTATCGAGTTTAATTGAGGCTAGAATCGAAATGCAATCTGACTATATTTTAAATAGCCAATTTAACCCCATATAATTTATAATAAATAATAAATAATTTTCAAAAAATAATTTTGTATACTATAATGATTTAAAATATATATATAATATTTTAATAATATAAAAGTTCAATTTTATGCATATAAATGTAATTATACAATAATAGGGCCAATATTGCAATTATATGCAAATTAGTTTTAAAAACATAAATGTAATTATAAAAATACACAAAAATATTTTAACAATCTTTTGGCATAAATATAGGATTTAGATGACTAAATTACCACAACAATAATTTGAGGGATAATTATTGGGGATTTTATAAGTAAAAAAGGGGAGGAAATAAATCAATTTAAAATCTTTAAAATTATACAAAAAATTATAAAAATCTTGTGCATGCTTATATATGCCTATATATATATATATATGCTATTTTGAAAGTATTTGTTCATATTAAAAATATATAGGAAAAAATTGGGTATCAACAGCTGCCCCTCTTTATCCGGAAAGGATGAAAGAGTTTTCGGGTAAAAAATAATGGCCAATTTTGATCGGACGGGATGCTTTGAAAGACAGGGGCCGTACTCCGGTCTTTGAGCTGCCTACATATCCTCGGTTTTACAGGAATCAGGCTATGTGTAGTTCAGGGTTCATCTGCGGAATATGCCGATGAAATTATTGCACGAACGGACACGCGATGCCGAAGCAACTATGGTGAGCGGTTAAAGCTCGGGATGGTTGGAGGGAACTGGAGCGAGATCTCTCATGCTAGGATACCAGTTGCTTACTGGTTACCTACAGATAAAAGATGCTACAAATATGTATTTGCAAAAAAATTAAACATGATGCAAATTTCCTTTGGACTATGAAGGTTGTCTTCGGACGGTTAAAGATGACGTCCTCAGATCATGATATCCTAGGCCATGAGTTGTTTAATGAGGGATTCTCAGTCCATAAAATGATGTTCTCGGTCCATAAAGATGGTGCATCCGAACCATGACGCCTTTGAATAATGATATGCAAATTTGAGAGATAACTAGGCCATCTCATGGTGTCTTCCGGCTATGATGATGATGCCTTTATACTATGACGTCTTTTGATATATTGGTGATATTTCATCCCATGATATGTAATAGTATGTTGTTAACAAGACAAGGCTTAGTCTTGTTAAATGAAGGGCATAGCTTAGCCCGATCGAAAATAAAATAGATAGTGCTAGAAATAGAGAAAATTTGTGCAAAGAGGGACAATGCTTAGTCCCATAAAAATATGGAGGCAATGATTAGCCTCATGCAGATTGGAGGTAAGGATTAGCCTCATGCAAATAGTAAGGCAAGGATTAGCCTCATGCAAGTATGGAGGCAGGGATTAGCCTCATGCAAATATGAAGGCAAGGATTAGCCTCATGCAAATATGGAGGCAGAGATTAGCCTCATAGAATCAAGGATTGGACTCATGCAAATGGTGATGCAGTGATTAGCCTCATGCAAGTATGATGGCAAGGATTAGCCTCATGCAAATAGGGAGGCATGGATTAGCCTCATGCAAATATGGAGGCAGGGATTAGCCTCATGGAGTCAAGGATTAGACTCATGCAAATAAGGAGGCAGGGATTAGCCTCATGCAAATATGGAGGTAGGGATTAGCCTCATGGAGTCAAGGATTAGACTCATGCCAGTATAGAGTCAAGGATTAGCCTTCTGCAAATAGGGAGGCAGGTATTAGCCTAATGTAAATATGGAGGTAGGGATTAGCCTCATGGAGTTAAGGATTAGACTCATGCAAATAGGGAGGCAGTGATTAGCCTAATGCAAAGAGCGAGAAGAAAATAAGAGTAGTGTACGTCTTAGCTGGAGAAGTATTCCATGTATGATGGCCTGATTGATAGTGAATTATCTTTGTGTATACATGTTTTATGAATGCTATCGTTACGTTAAATGTGCATGCGTTAAAAGAAAAATTGTAAGTTTTTTGAGGGGAGGTTGGTTCGTGCTTCATCCACCGGCCTTGCTTTGTTCCGTTATAAAAGCCTTTCAAGTTCCCCTGGGTGACACCTGACTGTTATGGAAATAGAGTTTTTGAAAATATGCGATTATTGATAAAAAAAAATAGAGTTATTTTAGAAACATATTGATATATCAAGTAATTTTGATGAACTAGTGACTATAACACATCTCAAAGGCATTGCGGATCTCTCGTTTGGTAGATGATCTTTGACCGTTTGGGGATAATGGATCTTGTTAAACCTTCTCCAGAATTTTGAGAATCCTTCTCAAAATTTTGCCCCGGTTTCTTAACTGGTTACTGACCGACTGACACATGTTGGCATTGACTGGACTTCTCTAGAATTTTGAGGACCCTCCTCAAAATTCTTCCTCAGTTTATGATCTTGGGGGAAATACAAATTTTATTATGATATGACCGAACCCATAAGGCTACCTACGTGCACCCTTTTAAACGGGAATCGGGTCAAGCGTAGTTCAATTATATCAGATAAGGAAATGTAAAATAATCTAGGCATAGTATCTTTTGACTGCGTGTGAATTGATCGGTTTTGGCCAGATTTCTCCATCCATTTTTGCGAGTATGAGTGTTTCTCCTGTTAGTACTCTGTGAACCATGTTCGGACCTTTCCAGTTAGGAGAGAATTTCCTTTTGGCTTCATCTTAATGTGGGAAGATTTTCTTCAATACCAGCTACCTTGGTATGAACTGTCTTGGTTTGACTCTTTTGTTGAAAACTCTGGATATTCTGGTATGATAGAGTTGGCCGTGACATAATGCATTCATCCTCTTTCCATCTATGAGTGCTAATTGTTCATAACGGCTCTTTATCCACATTCTGCATCGCTGAGTTCAGCTTCTTTTATGATTCTTAAAGAAGGGATCTCTACCTCGACTGGGATGACAACCTCAGTACCACAAACCAACATGTAGGGAGTTTCCCCAGTTGATGTGCGAACCGCGGTGCGGTACCCTAACAGGGAAAAGGGTAACATCTCATGCCATTGTTTGTGGTTCTCTACCCTTTTCCTTAGTATCTTCTTGATGTTTTTGTTGGCGGCTTCTACGACTCTATTTATCTGAGGTTAGTAGGCTGTGGAATTCTTGTGCTTGATTTTGAAAGCTTCACATATAGATTTCATCAGATCACTGTTGATATTGGCGGCGTTATCAGTAAAAATGGACTCAGGAACTCCGAATTGGAAAACAATACGATCCTTGACAAAATTTGCGATGACTTTCTTGGTTACAACTTTGTAAGATATAGTTTCGACCCATTTTATGAAGTAATCAATGGCGACCAGTATGAACCTGTGTCCGTTTGAAGTAGTAGGCTCGATCAGACTAATAACATCCATATCCCAGGTGGCAAATGGCCAAGATGAGCTTGTTGTATTGAGCTCATTCAGCGGCACTTTTATCATGTCGGCATGCACTTGACATTGAAAGAATTTGCGGACTTACTGAATGCAATCCATCTCCATGGTCATCCAAAAGTAACCTGTCTTGAGTATCTTCTTAGCTAAGACGAAACCTTTCATGTGTGGGCCGCAGGTCCCCGCATGCACATCCTCAAGTAGCTTAAAAGCTTCATTCACGTCCACATACCTTAGTAAACCCAAATCAGGAGTCCTTCTGTACGAGTTTCCTCCTCTGTGGAAGAAGTGATTCGACAATCTCCGGAGTGTGCGTTTCTGAGTGTGATTTTCATGATCTGGGTATTCTCCTTTCGATAACTCCTTGATGTCATGGAAGCAAGGCTTTCCATCCGTTTCTTTTTCAACATGAGCATAATATGCTGGCTGATTATGGATCTTTACCGAAATGGGATCGATATAATTCTTATCTGGATATTGTATCATAGATGACAAAGTGACCAATGGGTCGGCAAACTCGTTCTGAATTCTGGGCACATGTCAGATTCTATCTTTGTGAACCTCTTTCTCAATTCCTGAACAAGGTGCAGATATAGAAATATCTTGGAATTCTTGGTGGCTCGTTCTCCTTTTACCTGATGTACAAGCAAATCTGAGTCACCGATCACCAGCACCTCCTGAATGTTCATGTCGACTGCCATGTTGAGTCCTAATATGCAGGCATCATATTCTGCCATGTTGTTGGTGCAAGGAAATCTGAGTTTGGCAGATACCGGATAATGATGACCCATTTTTAATATCAAAATTACCCCGATGCCTACTCCTTTGAAATTTGCAGCTCCATCGAAGAACATCCTCCAACAGTCATATGCTTTGT
This sequence comes from Nicotiana glauca, assembly GCA_026770625.1. Taxonomy (NCBI): domain Eukaryota; kingdom Viridiplantae; phylum Streptophyta; class Magnoliopsida; order Solanales; family Solanaceae; genus Nicotiana; species Nicotiana glauca. Next base: position 289,162 of record MU736995.1, on the reverse strand, counting down.
TAATGTCTTCCCTACGAACGACAGTTCTTCATCAGGAAAATATCTTTTCAGAGGCTCGTATGCTCCTCCCACCGGATTTTCAGCAAGGTGACCTGCCAACGTTTGTCCCTTTGAGTTATGTAGACGATATCGAATTAACTTAGTAGTATCTTCCATTTAGCCAACTTCCCAGTTGGCATGGGTTTTTGAAATATGTACTTCAGAGAGCCCATCCTGGAAATGAGGTATATAGTGTTGGCACAAAAGTAATGCCTTAATTTCAGAGCTGTCCAGGTCAAAGCACAACAAGTGCGTTCAAGCAGAGAGTACCGTGCTTCGTAAGGTGTGAACTTCTTGCTCAAGTAGTATATGGACTATTCCTGCATTCCTTCTCATCATGTTGTCCCAAAACACTTCCGAAGGCTCCACCTATTACAGATAGATAGAGTAGCAAAAGTCGTCCTGGTTCTGGCGGGACCAGAACTGGCGGTGTGGACAAATATTCCTTGATCTTGTCAAAAGCTTTCCGACAATCCTCTATCCAGCTTGTTTCAACATCTTTCTTCAGTATCTTGAAGATGGGTTCACATATGAATGTGGAATGTGCTATGAAGCGACTGATATAGTTGAGACATCCTAGGAAGCTTATCACATCCTTTTTGCTCTTAAATGGTGGTAACTCCCGAATAGCTTTGACTTTAGATGGATCCAGCTCGATCCTTGGACGACTGAAAATGAATCCCAATAATTTTCTTGTGAGAACCCTGAATGCACATTTTGCGGGGTTCAGTTTCATGTTCTACCTCCTTAGTCTGTCAAAGAACTTTCTCAAGTCTGCTATGTGATCTGCGACCCTCTTGGATTTGATAATGATATCGTCCACATACACCTCTATTTCTTTGTGTATCATATCATGAAAAATGGTTGTCATGGCTCTCATGTAAGTGGACCCAACGTTCTTCAAACTGAATGGCATTATCTTGTAACAATATACACCCCATGGTGTAATAAAAGCTTTCTTCTCTGCATCTTCCTCATCCATCCAAATCTGGTGATAACCCGCGAAGCAATCTACAAAGGATTGGAGTTCATGCTTGTCATAATTATCAATCAAGATGTGTATATTTGGTAGTGGGAAGTCGTACTTGGGACTTGCTCTGTTTAAATCTCGGTAGTCAACACATAATTTGACCTTCCCATACTTCTTCGGAACTGGCACAATGTTAGCTAACCAGGTTGGGTACTCAACCACCCTGAGAACTTTGGTTTTGATCTACTTGGTAAATTCTTCCTTGATTTTCAAACTCATGTCTGGTTTGAATTTTCTAAGTTTTTGTTTTACTGGTGGACACATGGGATTAGTAGGGCAACTTGTGAGCCACTATGGACGTGCTCAAACCGGTCATGTCATCATATGACCATGCGAAAATATCCTCATACTCTCTTAGGAACCGGACGTACTCTTCTTTCTCTGTTGGTGACAAGTGAATGCTGATGCGAGTCTCCTTGACGGTCTCAACGTCTCCCAAATTTATTGCTTCGTATATATATATTTATACAATTTTCTCGGGTATTTCATCTTCTTCATCTGAATCACTATTCTCATGTTGCGTTGCCTCATTAAACGTCACAGTCACTGGTTCATCAGGAAAAATAATAATAACGTTGTAGAAAGATAAAGTGTAGAATTAGTAATGAATAATAAAGAGCAAATACATTTGATTAAAACCAAAAATCATCCAGACAAGTACGGCTCAATGAATCGAGCATTCATTTTGAAACAAGTAAAACTTAAAACAAAATTATAGGAAATCTTAAATGCCTAGAATGGCTTATAGAAGTAAATTCTACCAAACTACCTAGGGACTCGGCGGGCTCGGGATGGTGTGGCGGTCTAGCTCCTGAGAACAACCCCCTTCTCCATAGTATGAATAGTGAGGCCTTCATCCTCCTCCTCCTCAATTATTGCACTACATTGTATCATTTATTCTGATTTTTCCTTGGATTTTAGGATCACTTGGAAGAGGAGGATGTGGAAGACCTTTAGGTATACTGATGATGCCAGTATGAGTGAACCAACCTCATGGGATGGGAATAATAAAAAATAAGGAAAAACAAAAAGGTAACAAGTCAACGAGGATTCTGAAATGTTTGCAGTATTTAAACATATATTGCAGAAATGTAAATTCGCGTCCTAATTTAGGAGTCTCATTGTGCCCCAGGTAGGCCTAGCGACAAATAGACTTGGAGAACTTTTAATGTTAATAAATGCTTAATTTCATAATATAAAAATAGACGAATCCCAAAATGACACTAAGATAATAATAAAATAAGTCGCTACTGGAACTTGGCCATATTACATTTGAAAAGCAAGTAAACCTAATCTATTTAGTCTCAGAAGGACTTTCTTCAGGCTGAATGCTCTTATCGATCAAATCTCCCAGTTTGCGTAGGCTAATTCGTAAGAATACCTTTGCCAAATGTCCTTCTTCGTTTCCCTCAGCGTTCTGGTAGTTGGTGACTCTCTTCCTCACATTTAGTTCCAATTCCAACAGGCTGTATTCCAGATACTATAGCTTCTCGCTAGATTTGGCGGCCCTCTCTTTCCATTCATTGATGTGGTAATCTTATGGAAGATTTCTCCACATGTCTAGCAATAGTGAGGGTGTGCTAACCGTACCAAAGCTAGGGACCTCGTGTCTCATTTTCTGCAAAATAAAAGGGTTAGGCCTTACCCCCCCCCCCCCACTAGACTCGACTATTTATACAATCATGATTAGCATATTGGCATTTAGTTCCCCAAATTAATGCACGGAACGTGGTTGTGTCCGTTGCGATTATGGAAAACCCGATGGACTTTTGGATAAGGCTTATCTTAAAAGATCATTATGTGGACAACATAACTGATCTAACTAGGTTTGACCATGATACATGCACAATTTTAACCAGAGTAAGGTTTCTATGGGGTTTTAGACTGGTACTCTCGAGCGGACAACTCGAGGGGGAAGGCACGGAACCGTCGACTGCACCGCTGATCGACTGGGTTTACCGCAAATAATCCTTTCTGAATTTAAGGGTAGTAAATAGGAAGAGCGCAACCACTCATTAAAGAGTTGCTATAGGATTTGATACGCACGAGTGGAATATGATGTGGAGCATGATTTATGCAGCAGTTAATAACATGTAGTCAAGTATTTGCACGTAAGGAAAAAATAAATACATTATTTAAATAATTGAAATATGGTTATAGGAAAAGAAAACAAAGAGACAAGTCAGTTTCAGGAATAAAGAACCATAAATGCTTAAAAGAAAACGACGGTTAAATTCAAATAGGGGAAAAAGGGAACGGAATAAAGTATGCTTGGACTAATTTGTAAAAATAAGTTCGTTATGGTAAGAGCATAAAGGTATTCCCAGCAGATTTGCCATGCTGTCGCTCCCCCTTTTTCTTTTGCGACGGAATAACTCATTTCCTTTTGGGAATAGGGTATTCGAAGAGTCGCCACTAACATATTATGGTGCGTTAGGGAACCTAGAATGATTAACTCTTAGAGTAGTTTGCATTACCAGAGATTAGGGTAAGGGCTCGAAATAACCTTGAGGGGAAGGTGTTAGGCACCCCTCTCGGTCCACAACTGTTGGTCCCGACCAAACTTATACTTATGAATTAATCCATTAACAAATAAGTAGTTGAAACAAATAATTGCAAGTAAAGCACGTTGGACGTTGTATAACTCAAATAATAAGACAAGATTTTGAACAAGTTGTATACATATAAGACAAAGTTTTAAACAAAAGGAATTTTGGGAAAGGAAGGGTCCTAGGTTGGTTAGCCTTTAGTAGCACATCAGTACAATGCCCGGTAATCACCCCTCAGAAAGGGGATAGACGTGGAATTAGCGCACCTGTCATCATATCCATATCTACCCTTCCCACCCCTTAGTGTTTATTAATGCGAGTGTTGGTTAGCTATCTCTATTGCGTGCTGTTACCCATCCCTTCCTAATGGTCCTGGAGGAAATTAAGGACCTCTACCTATAGGTAGTTCTAGACAGACCCTTAAGGGTTTAAAGGAGAAAATACTAAGGTGACATGCAAGAACAAATAGGACTTTATCAAATAAAAAAAAGCATGAAATAGCAGATAAGAGGCTTAGGTTCACCCCAGAGATAATGATGTAAATAGCACAACTGAAACACAAATAAGGGCAATATTATTAATTAGGATCCTAAGACATGATGTCTAGGTGAGTATCAAGACACAGAAGATATGCAGTTTTATTTTATGAGCTTAGAAGCAGAGGCCCTAATCAATTTGCCTACTGATTTTAAGCCCGTTGACCATTAAGCAGTAAACACAAAGAGGCAGTTTCCAGTTTTATAAGAGTTGATTATCTAAGGCTTACCTAGGCGTAGGATAATGCAGAACAATTACCGAGGTTATAAAAATAGTTTAGAAGTTATTTTACCTAAAGCATGTTGTTCTAAGTATTGCAAAGATATACAAGATCATGACCGGTTTTACTTAAGCAGGGTAATCAAATGCGAGACTGTTTTATGTCCTTTTTCAAGCGTCAGAAATATAACTAGGTGTGACTGAGCGAGTATGAACGCGATCCTAAAAATAAGGTATCTAATATGCACATATAAAAATGCAGAATGATTTATATGCAAAATTCCTGAAGCATGATTTCTAAATGTACAGAGAATTACAACATCGTTAAGCATGATTTCCAGATACATAGGAGTAATAGTTTAGTGTTAATGCTGTTACATAACCTAGAAGCAGGATTTCTAAGTGATACATAAGGTCAAATGAGATGCTGAAACAATAAACCTAAGAACATGATATCTAATGCATGACATGCTTGGAATGTATTGGTCCTAACCATGGATTATAATGTGCATATAGGAAATGTAAACCTAAGGCATGGTTTCTACCCATTGATGTTGATAACATATATAACTACCCTCCTTTTTTACTAGCCAACCCTAATATTCGTTTACAAATAATTATTACAAACCAGATGAACAAATTACATAAGTAGATAAGAAAAGAAGAAGTTACACTATAAGGAGCCTAAAGCAGGCCCAAGTGATTTCCCCAAACCTCCAATAGCCTCAAATGCCAATTTCAAAGACAATATCATTGTCTAGGTGCGTTAGAGTTCCCTAAGGATCTCAAGGATCTCGAGTAGTGCTCACACCTAGATTTTGTAACCAAATTGAGTAAGTGCAGTGTGGAAGGGCCAACCTCAGTTTACCAGATTTCAGAGGGTTCTCAAAAGGATCCCAAGGCAATATACACACTGGAGAGGGCAGAACCTAAGGACTTTGGAATAGAGTGAGAGTGCTCGACATAGTTTGAAAGGGTTTCAGTAGGAAAATAGTGTAAAAAGACTTAGTTGACATAACTTTGTAATCGAAGAGGTTGTTGGGAAAACATCTTTTGAAAAATAGTGGTGTAATTAAACAAACAACAGGTAAGTCAAACAAGTTCAGCGATGCTTAAATAACAGTCCTTCATACAGGGGAATGAGAATTGGGGACATATAGAGTACATAGTATCAGGAACATAGCAGTGCTTGTGGGGTTTAAAGGATTAGGGGATGACTATTGGTACCAATACAGAAGAGTTTTAGAAACGATCATAGAATCGGCCATTTAAAGTGACATATCAATACGCATATCTAACTGGATAACAAGTAGACAAACATTCAAAGTAAGGTAGAGTGATGTTGAGATAAACTACTAGGGGAGGGGGTAGAACATGTTTTGAAAAGCCTTAAAAAGGTTAGACTAGCATGATAGACGAGGCCATAATGTAAACATGTTAATTACTTGTTGAACAACAGAACCATAGATAGAAACATATTAGAAACATGACAAATTGAAGTAATAGGAGAAGCATATTATTTTGAGACTTGAATTTAAATTAGAACATACCAGTAAGGGGATAGTAAACACAAAGTGAAATAGAACCCAGTAGTTAGACTTGGCTTGCAGCTGGCTGACTTAAGATAGTAGTAAGTAACACAAAAGAGAGCAGAAAGCTTTTAGTGTGAAAGAGAGTTTTGAACTAATTTGTTCGTGTGTTTGTGTTAATGGGAGAGTATGTATATATAGTAGTTCAAAACTAGGTAAAATAAGGAAAGATCATAATAATATAGTAATTATGGAACTCAAAATCAATTAGAGCAAAATCAGTACAAGCACTCCCATAAGTTAGGGGAATTAGTTCAAACGGTAAGAACAAGTAACAAATAAGGAAAGATATCAATGTTCGACCAATAAGGAAAGATTTCAAATTTAGTAAGTATAGGGTAAACAATTAGGGCTAAGTTTAGAAAATTCTAATTAAGGAGATAGTCAGTATGAATAAAATACAAATGCAGACAAGGTAGGCGAATAAATCAATTTGAATAGAAAGGGTAGGAATCGAAGGTTTAAAGGAAGGTCGTCCAATTAAACCATGAAATAGGGAATCCAGAATAAATCAAAGAGAAGGTCATGATTCAGTGTTTAGCATATAAATAGAGGAGATAAGAATAACCAGACATCAAAAACGCGAAGGTTAAACAACACTAATAGAAAGAGGCAAGTCTTGAACAGTCAATATGAGCACAAACACATAGAGGTGATAAAATTTAGGCTAAAACTCGTAGGAACATATTCAAAGCAGGATAGTCACAGAAACTCAAATAAGAAACTCAGTCATGCTGATATACAAAACCAAATGAACAGACCTAGAAAATTAGGGCTTTCAACATAGACGAGTTGATGAGGTAGTAAAACTATAGAATCAGTCAAAAATATGCAAGAAATAGAAGTTTAGACACAAAAAATCAGTTAAACAAAATTTTAAAAGAAGTTCCGAAACACTAATTTTTAGAAGAATGTGAAAAACACTTGCAATCAACGATTCTTGTAAAAGAGCTCCAAAGACAGTGTAAAACATTAAAGAAACATACTCAAATCGTTCTAGATCTGTACAGATCTAGGAGATATAGGCAGAAATTAGGGTTTTAGAGGAAACCTATATAGAGATGAAAAAACCTGTCTAGAATACCAAAGATCGTAACAAATACAACATGGTTATGCTCGAAATATAGAGATGAAAAAACCTGTCTAGAATACCAAAGATCGTAACAAATACAACATGGTTATGCTCGAAATCAGACTGGAGTAGCCAAGAATAAACAAGTGACGAACCCTAGATGCAAGTCGGTATGGCCCTGGGCCCTTGAGTACCTTAGATAAGGCAAGCATGGCATGAGAGAAGCCACTGGAGGCTTAGGAGTCGATAAGAAGTCACCGGAGATGACTAGGGAAGAGAGGTCGGTGGTTGAAGGGCTAGGGTTTGGTTGAGAGTTACTGAGAGAGGAGAGGATCTTAGGGCGGCGGATTCTGGGAAATGATTAGGGTTGGGGGTGGTTTAGGATTAAAAAAGGAAAGAACACACGAGGTTCGTTGATCTTTTAGATCAACGGCCAGGATCTGATGGGGCCATGGGTCGGGCAGGTGTAATTAGAGCCTGGGTCGGGTATTTTAATCCAAAATTAGGCTAGGGTATTGGATTTAATTGAGGCTAAAATCTAAATGCAATCTGGCTATATTTTAAATAGCCAATTCACCCAATATAATTTATAATAAATAATAAATAATTTCCAAAAAATAATTTTGCGTACTAAAATAATTTAAAATAGATATTTAACATTTTAAAAATATAGAAGTCAATTTTATGCATATAAAGGTAATTATACATTAATAGGGCTAATATTGTAATTATATGCAAATTAGTTTTAAAACCATAAATGCAATTATAAAAATTCACATAAATATTTTAGCAAAATTTTGGCATAAATATAGGATTTAGATGACTAAATTACCACAACAATAATTTGAGGGATAATTATTGGGGATTTTATGAGTAAAAAGGGGAGGAAATAAATCAATTTAAAATCTTTAAAATTGTAGAAAAAATTATAAAAACCTTGTGCATGCTTATATATGCATATATATACTATTTTGAAAGTATTTATGCATTAAAAATATATAGAAAAAAATTGAGTATCAACAATCATACCTCCACGTAACCTTGCAGCAATGCGCGACCCCATCCAAACACCAGTCCACATGAAACACCTCAAGTCACTATGCTTAAAATCAACAACCACGTGCAATTTGATGTCTACTACATAAATCAAATCATCATAACCACGGAAAAACAAATGACATAACACCACACAAACCCGAAAGGACACAACCGATATGCCACCTACCGAGTAATACTCAATACTATTCCTGCTCGAATTTCACTATGAGACCCTAATAGAACTGCACCACATGTGCCAATAACCAACAAACCATAATGCCTCGAAATATGGAAAGGTAACTCATAGATCACTTCAGAACACTAATAAGCTTAATAACAATCGAATCAACACATCCCTCAATGATAGCAACTCGAAGTCAACAAAGCCGACTCGATGCAGAACACACATCCATATTGGCCGACCAATGAATCCCTTATCAAGGTGTTCCTGAAGCTGCTCCTTCAATTTCTTTAACTCCGCCGGTGCCATACGACACGGTGCCCGACACCAAATCAATACCGAAATCAACAACCCTGTCTGGATGCATGCCCGACCGCAGGAACCATATCTGGAAAATGCCTCATGAAGGCCAAATAAGAAGACAGTCCTTCCCAACCATCCGCTGGGTCTTCAAAAATAAAATCACCCTACTGGGAACATAATCCGCCAAACCTCGCCACTCAATCCGTGGCATCTCCGGCTTAGCCAATGTCGCTGACTTAGCACAACAGTCCAGAATAACATGACATTCAGACAACCAGTCCATACCTAATATCACCTCAAAGTTCAACATACTTAGCTACGAAGGATCCATTCGGGTCTCCAAACCTCCAATAGTCACCACACAAGACCAATATACGTGGTCCACAAACACGACATGACATGTCTATGAGACTGCCTGTGCTGCCTCATCAAGCCACACCAATTAGTACTATCATTTCCTTAATTTCTGAGACTGCCCGTGCTGCCTAAAAACTCATAACCTTACTTTCCAAACTAAATTGTGGCCTTACACATGCCAATCTCAATCATTCACAACATACCGCACATATTATAACATCCTATAATAAATGTGAGAACTTCATAGTCCACTCCAAACCACAAGCAACTATGTACCTAACTAGCCAAGAACATTCCATTTGATCCCATCTAAAGAAAATCACTATTCATCACATGCTCCTCACACCAATAGAAAATATACATCTCTAACCGTGGTGGAAACCATCAAGAGCTCTCTGAATCCCATTTGCATAAAACCAAACCATCAGGAACTAATTCATCTAACTCAACCAAGCTACGTAGGTCACCAAAAACCCAAGAGCATTGCCACGAAATACCTATAGAAACTCATTACCTCGTAAGCACCCAAGAACCGATCATATCAATTACCATGCTGATCCAACCTAGTACCAAGCCATCCTAATTCTATGAGTTCCTTCCGGATTAACCACAAATTGATACATTTCCTTTCTAGTACACCACTATCCTTAACTAAAACTTACCTCGCAAACTTTAGCATAAAGACCATACCGCCTTAAGGCTCATAAACCGTTGTATTCTCCTGAAGCACCCCCAAAAGTACCACAACCGAGATGCCCGCTCTGAAGAGACCTTCTGCAAATCTAAATACATTGCATCTACTTTCCTGATACTGGTATGTAGAATTTATAATGATACAGAAATTCCACAAGTCCTGATATCCTCCCATATAAATCTCAGTTTCTAGCCAACACACATCCTGAAGATTCCCAATTACTACATGTAAATCTTGAATCCTTCAAAACTATTCTCGGGAGTCATCCACTCTACTCCGGTTTGAATTAGACTAATTAAACAAACCGAACGACCTGCGTCCCATTAGTACAACAACACCTAAGGGAGTAACCCCACCTTAATGCAACCAAATAAATTCTTGCTCCATGCACATTACATCCTTCACCAATAACAACTCAAGTCATTCCATGATTCTTATACACCCATAAAGCATAACAAAACCCCGATCCAAAATTTCCTTTACTTGATTCATCCTCGATCTCAACCCCTAAAAGCCACAACTGATTCGTCAGTATACCTTAAACTGAAACTGATACAACACTTAGCCGCGCAATCAACTTATTAATAGCAGACTCCTCCACTTAGCTCAAAGCCACCGATCAAAACACACCATAACTCATGATACACATACTCTATTATTGCCATACTACCATAGTGAGATTAAACTAAACCCTTCATAAGCTTGCGTTATACAAACCAGCTAGTACTTCAAATCTCTGCAAATCTCGCATTCACCCTCATAACAGCCAAGCCCATTCTTATAAGCGATCCACATTCAAGTTGCAATACATATATTTCACTGGTAAAAGAGGTCTTCCAACAAACAACCTAAGGATCACACAACTTCAGAACACCCCACAGGAGATAACCCATATGTTTCGCCTCAAACTAACATCTCTGCATATCCTTCCACCATCACAAATATCACATAATCACTTAATCTTCCTGAGTTTGAACTCATATCATGACATGAAATCTACTTCATTCCCCAACTATAAACCATGAAAATATCCTTTAACACACCCACAACTTGGGCTATACATCAAATCACAATGGAAACCAAGCAGTGAATAGTTATTTCTACCCTCAAGCGGACCCTACTCGTCACATTCAAATAATATGAACCTTTCTCGCAATCACATCATACTCATTACATAGCCACCCCGTCATCACTTCGTCTAATAGGGGCACTACCAAACATATAAATCCAGAAGCACGTGCTCACACAATCAACACCTCAGTACTAAAGCTACAAGAAGAGCCTAGCCTCAAGTCCTCCAACTAGCCCAATATCAACACACAGAAATCACATCTTGCCCCTCGATCCGAGAATCACAAGTCATCGATGCACAGATGATCTTGAGCGCTCAAGAATGCATACGAACGCGTGGAAAGAATTCAAGCGTTACATTTCAAGCTGAATCAAGGATGCACGATAAGAATTCAAGAATGTGGATATTTCCTAAAGGTTCTGCAGCCTCCCGAGGATAAGCACAGGCGTCTCCGTACCGATCTGCGAGACTCTACTAAACTTGCTTATGACTCGTGAGACCTATGTAACCTTCTTAGATTAATGGGTTACAAGAAAACAGGAGTTTAGAATCGTTACCCAATAGATATCTCTAAAAATCCCTCAAAATCTTGTTCAAATCCGAGCTCCGAAGCTTAAGTTTTGATAAAAATTGCTAAACCCTCGATTTTGAAATCTTATATCTGCCCAGGGATTTCCTTAATCGCGATCACGGACGTAGCCTCGCGATCACGAAGCACAAAAATGGACTGCCCTCAACTTACCTTACGCGATCGTGACACGCTCCACACTATCGCGAAGCTATACTACTTAACCTCATGCGAGCGCGAAACTATACCACACAGACTCACGCAATCGCAACCTGACTCACGCGATCGCGTAGAACAACTCTGCCCCTTCCCTCAAATAAGCCTACGCGATCGCGAAGAACAAATGTCTGCTACAGACCTAAAGCAAAAATCTACAATTTTACAAGTTCCAAAAATGACCCGTTGAGCATCCGAACCACACCTGAGGCCCCCGGGACCTCAACCAAAGGCACCAACATAACCTAAAACATCATTCAAACTTGTTCCAACCTTCGAAATGCTACAAACAACATCAAAAATCTACTTTTCATCAGATTTAACCTTAAGAATTTCAAAAACTCTAAGAACACATTTTCGATCAAAAAGTCTACCAAACCTCATCCGAATGACTTGAAACTTTGCACGCACATCCCAAATGACATAACGGAACTATTGCAACTCTCGGAATTCCATTCCGACCCTCGAATCAAAATCTCACTATCAAACCGGAAACTTCCAAAATTCAACCTTCGGCATTTCAAGCCTAAATTAGCTATAGACCTCCAAAACGCAATCCGAACACGCTCCTAACCCCGAAATCACCTAACAAAGCTAAAGGAACCATCAAATTTCCATTCTGAGGCCATCTTGACACTGTTCTGACTATGGTCAGTTTTCTAACACTTAAGCTCTCATTTAGGGACTAAGTGTCCTAAAAACTCTCCGAAACTCAAAGCAGAACATCTCGGTAAATCAAATAAGCAGAAATAAACTTTGGGAAAGAAGTTAATAGGGGATCGGGGTGTTAATTCTTAAGACAACCGGTCGGGTAGTCACATCCTCTTACACTTAAACATTCATTCATCCTCAAACGATTTCACGACCCTAAAATAGACCCGACCGTGATGGCGCCTATCGTGAAACTAGGCCAGTAGACAAAAACCCCAATACCAACAAAAAATTCGTAATAAGTTATTTAAAGAAATGACATCTGTGAGCACGTGATTTTCGCCCTAAGCAAATTATTCCCAAAAATTCAAACAAAATGATTTTTTCTCTATTTTTACAATTTTTGTGCATTTTGGTGTCATTTTCTGATAATTGTTGCATGTTAGTTGTGCATGATAATTCAATGAAAATACAAAAAAATACGCATTTGCGTTAGGAAGGTAATTTCACATTTTTAGTATTAAGTAGGTATTAATTCGTTTTAGAACAATTTAAAAGAAAATTGAATATATATATATATATATATAGTTCTTAGGCATTTTTAGTTGACAATTGATTTTTAGAATTTAAATAATTTAATTAGGATTTAATTAGTTTAATAAGGTTTTATTTTAGTTTTACAAAAATCAGAAAAAATACCAATACAAAAAAATATCAAAAATACAAAATACAAAAATACAAAATGAAAAACAATAAACAATAGCAATTTTAAAATGAGAAGAAAAATTTATAAAATGAATGAGAAAATGCTTCAAATGGGGCCGAAATTGCATAGCCTAGATTAAACAATATTCAGGCCGCCAGTCCAGGCCCAAGTAAAAATCATCACCCGGTCCAGTCCGAGAATTACTGAAACGACGCCGTTAGGCATCCCAAGATCTCAGCCGTTAAAAAATGCTTAATCCAACGGTTGGGGGAGGGGTTGATATAATTTCAATACAATAGATACACAAATACATACAAATTCATAAAAATCATATCATCTCCCCTGTTAGTGTTCAGCCGCCCTATTTCCTCCCGCCGGAACCCTATCGGCGGGAAGCCATAGTTATGCCAATCCCTCCGCCATTAACACCCTAGAACCATCCCAACCTCCTCTTCCCACCCCTCTACTTCTTTTTCCTCAAATAAGTCTCTATCCCGTTGAATATCTGAATTAAACTCGCCGGAACCCTACCGCCGGCGAACAACCCTTCATCCAAATCATGCCAAATTTCCACCAGATATCCCTCTTTAGGTCCTTAGTCCTATTCCTGAACTTTCAAGCCACAAAAATCATTAAAAAGGGGTTCAAACGAAAATGTAAGTCTGCCAATTCAAGAAAATCGCCGAGGCTATCTAAAAAAAAAAAGAAGAACCTGGGGAAAAGAAGGAAAAGATAATAAAGATCAAAAAGAGACTGCCTGAGTAAATTGAAGACAGAAAAGCTAAGTTTTGCAATTTCGTTCTTTCTTTTGATTGCTCTCTAGCTTGTTTTTGTTTTTTTTAGATTATTGAATCTAGTTTTAGGAAAATATTAGCCTCTAATTGTTGAAATCAATTAGATATCAGTAGTAGCTTTGAGTTCGGGGTTGATTAGCATAAGTTTCAATTTTTTAGTAGTTGATTTGTTGACAATTTTTAGCCATATCAGTAGTTGTGATTCTGAAATCATTGACAGTAATTAGTTATTAGAATTTTTCGATTAATAGACTTTAGTAATTTTTTAATAATTTCTGTGTTGATTTAAGACTGATATTAATTAGAAATTAGAGTTTAAAGGAATTAATGGATAGATTTTTATTGGTCATCATTAGTCCTTAAATTGATTCTGAAAATTGATAATTTTTGTTTTGTTATTAGTTTGATATTAGAATTGAATCCTAGTTATGGCTGTTTCTGAAGTTAATTAAAATTAATGGGGGCAAAAGGGTAAAAGACAGTAGGTCATTTGTTGAATTCAAGCCCTATTCAGGGGCAATTTGGGGATATTAAAAGGGTCAGATGTAATAAACCTAAGTAGGTGGGGGTAATTTTTGTATATAAATGGGTAATTTAGCAATTGATAAAGTAAAGAGAGGGTAGAATAGGGAATTCAAAGGGATAGGAATAAGATAGAAGTAACTAGAACATTCTAGATTGGGGTTTTAGCGTAATTTTTAGTAAATAATTGCAGTCAATTGAATAACAAGTTAAAAGTGAGGGACTATTAGATAAATTCTGATTTTTAAAATTTCCCTCCAACTTCTGAATCTATAAATAGGCAGTATGTGCCTTAAATCACAAGTTTGGAACCCTAGAAAAATTCCCCAAAATATCTGTATAGCTCTAGATCTAAAATTAGTATTTGAAGTTCAATTTCTTCTTCCAAATCTAAAATTTTTCCTAAAAATCCAAAAAAACAATAGACAGAAAATCTCTGAAAACTACAAAATTTACTGTTTCATTGATAATAATCATGTGGAGATTGATCCACTGAAGTGGCAGGGTATCATTGTTCTGATTTCGAAGTTTTTTGAACCTTAAGAAATATCCTAGAGCTCCAGATCTGAAACACACAAAATTTTTTAGATCAAATCTTCTATTCCAAACTAATTCCTGCTAAAATCCAGAAAACAATCAAAGACAATAGAAAACTGAAAGGAAACACTGTTCTATTAAGAACTTTTCACGAATTTGAGTGTTCGAAAGTTGCTTGTCTAGTTGCTGTATTTTCGGTGATTACTTGAAGAGACTTGAGTCTCAAAAATACTTTTTTGCTGCTGGAAATCGACTGTTGATTCTGCTGTGTATCTGTTCTTAGTGCTGACCTTAATTCCTCTTCATTTCATTCTCAATATCAGGTACACGCTCAAGTTCATCATTGTAGCCTCTTGATTGAAAAGGAAATGAAGTCTGAAGAGCTCTTTAAATCTGATAAATATGTAGTTGTTCAGTATTTTTATGTTAAAATTGTGTGAGTATATGTAATTCAATCTGTTTACTGATTTGGACTGTGAAGTACGTATTCAGGAACAACTAAATTGTTAGTGTTGAAACTGGAACTGTAGTTAGATCTGAAATTACACACTATAAGATCGGACATTGAATTTGATTAGTTGTAGTGTTCTATGTAGATTGCTTATTTGAGTTTAGAATAACAAAGATAGGAGTTGAGCTTGCTGAACACTGGTATATGAGTCTGTGAATTAAAAATTGGTGCATAAGGCTTAATAAGCCTCAGTAAATTTTACTTTAAGATCTGGAGGAAGATGTAAAACATATATTAGGCTTAGTTGAGTCTAATAAATTGAAGTAATCTAATTAAGTTGGAATCAGTACTTAGTCTGAATTGTTGATTGTTTTTGAGAAGTTATCAAGCCCCATGTTTTAACTGCCTTTTTCGTTTAAATTTATTACTTCGTCTAATCGGCTAATCTTTCAATAGGCCTCATTTAAATGGCCCGTGTGTTGAAACTAAAAACAATGCAAGGATTTGTAATCTTAAATCATTTCAGTTTACCTCTAGGCCTGAAAGTCCAACTTAATCAATTAAGATTTTTTGTCGTTCTAGAGACAAACATTGAAGAGATAATCGCAACTACTGTTAAGTTGATTTTAATAGAATGATGAGAGAGCCTCGCTCAAATGAAATACAAAGGGCGGGCCCTCGACAATTACTTACGAAAATACTTAGAATCGGGATGGACCATTTAGTGAATTCCGTGGTCTTCCCCAAATCTAATAAACACGTAGATTGCTTTAGGCGCGCGTGTTAATAAATATTACCTTCCTAATACGGGTGTGCATTTCATGCGACCCAAATCTAGATCTCAACGGAGTCGAAATGTGTTAAAGGCCACAGGCGTACTGGTACGGTGTGGTCCGAAAATACATTTTCACGACGGTTCAATTCTTGCAATAATTCAACAATAAAAGTGGATTATTAAATAAAGG
Organism: Nicotiana glauca; assembly: GCA_026770625.1. Classification (NCBI taxonomy): domain Eukaryota; kingdom Viridiplantae; phylum Streptophyta; class Magnoliopsida; order Solanales; family Solanaceae; genus Nicotiana; species Nicotiana glauca. The sequence goes on along the minus strand of MU736995.1, from coordinate 273,072 downwards.
CACATAAAAGTAGAACATGTATAAAAATCAGATAAAATCAAATACAACAGTTGAGCGACCGTGCTAGAACCACAGAATCTGGGAATGCCTAACACCTTCTCCCAGGTTAACAGAATTCCTTATCCGGATTTCTGGTTCGCGGACTGTTAACAGAGTCATATTTCCTCGGTTCGGGATTCAAGCGGTGACTTGGGACACCATTAATCTCCCAAGTGGAGACTCTGAAATAAAAATAATTAATCCCGTTCCGACTGTCCTTTAATTGGAAAAACTCCTTTGTTATACTCTTCACGGGGTGTAAACGGAAAAAGGAGGTGTGACAACTCTGGCGACTCTGCTGGGGATCGAACCCAAAATCTCTGGTTCAGGGTTCAAGAATTCGAGCTCAGTTAAATTGTTGTATTTGGCTTTATTTAATTTTGCTACATGATCCATGCTATACGTGCTAAATGTTTACCGCTTTAATATTTGTTGAATTGTATATAAATTATCACGAACCCCTCCCTCTTTCTGAGTCTTCTACATCATGGAGAAGGGTGCACTTCATGTAGCTTCTCTTCTGTTAGAGTCTTTATCCAAAATTTAGAACGAGGTTTGGATAAGTTGCAAAGCCGGGCGAGCTTCTGTATCCCAGTACGTTGGATCCCCCTCGGCCCGAGTTGTCCGCTCGGGTAAACCAGGTCTAGACCAATAAACCTAGGGTTTAAACCTAGATGAATAATAAACTCATGCCGGATAACTAGTAGGACACTTATTTGCATCACGTGCATTCTGACTTAGGGGACTCAACACAGGGGTTGGGTCCGTCTAGGACAGGTAACCCGAATTGAAATGACCATCCTGATGCATACTACGTGCTACTTGCATTTATTTGATCGGCTTCGCATGTTGACCGGCTTGTAAAAAATTGTGAAAAAAATAGAAGCGTTAGGACTAAGGGAGGATAACCACTTATTGTGAAAAACCCAATGCCCAAATAGTACCGAAATGCTGTCGGATTTATGAAAAATAAAAAATAAAAAATAAAAAAATAAAAAAAAACATGGAAAAAGAGAAAATATTTGAAAAAAAATGTTGGTCAAAAAATAGTCTTGATTTTTGGCCAAACGGCTCGAACTACGCAGGTTTGATTCTCACAGGGCGTGAGATACGTAGGCAACCCTTAACGGGTCCAACCACACCTTTTTGCGAAAATAGCCAAAAAATGTCTAAAATTTTAATTTCAGTATAAATAAGTCAGGTGACGCTATTCTTGTTTAAAATAAGCCGAATGTCCCTCAAAAGGACGCCGGAAGGCCGTTTTTGCAAGAATAGCCACTTTGAATCATTTTAAATAGTTTACGGGCACATCCTCGAAATATCCCTTGCAAAAATGTTGAAAGGCCGTATCCGCAAAATCAAGTTTGGGTTATCTATCAACTTCACAAAAAAAAAATAACCACTTTGTAAAATAAGCCATTACATGGCCAATTTTATAAAAAAATAGTCACAATTGACATTAAAACTTTCTCAGTCTTGCATTGGCCTGTGGTGATGCTGAGTGATGCCCCATGGGTCCCAGGATGAGAAATTTTGAGTTTGTAGCTTTTAAAACAAAATTTTGCAAAAATAGCCACTTTGCCAAAATAAGCCATTACATGTCCAGTTTTGTAAAAATAGTTACAATTGATATTAAAACCTTCTCAGTCTTGTGCTGGCCTGTGTCGATGCCGAGTGATGCCTCACGGGCCCCAGTATGAGAACTTTTAAGTTTGTAGCTTTTTAAACAAAATTTTGCAAAAATAGCCACTTTGCCAAAATAAGCCATTACATGGCCAGTTTTGTAAAAAATAGTCACAATGGACATTAAAACCTTCTCAGTCTTGTGCTAGCCTGTGTCGATGCCGACTGATGCCTCACGGGCCCTAGGATGAGAAATTTTGATTTTGTAGCTTCTTAAACGAAATTTTGCAAAAAATAGACACTTTGTCAAAATAAGTCATTACATTGCCAGTTGTTGTTTAAAATAGTCTCAGTCGACAATGAAATATTCTCAGTCTTGCGAAAGCCTGTGGCGATGCCGAGTGATGCCCCACGGGCCCCAAGATGTGAAGTTTTGATGTATTCTTGATATAGTGTTAATCATCGAGTTGGTAGTTAGAGTCTTCTTCTGTAATTTCCCTTCAAAGAAAACAAATTTGAAAATCCAAATAAATATCTCTTTATTTTTGCATTAATTTGCAAGAACTACGCTCGGTCTGATTCATGTGGGGTCATGATACGTAGGCAATCCCCATAGGATTCGACCATAACCAAAAGGAAAAGAAAAAGAGGAAAGCCATTAAAGGCAAAAAGAAAAGAAAAATAATGGAAAACAAATAAAGGAAAGAAAAATGCCTTAACGCTAACACGGTGGTTTCATGTTGATATTACAGAAAGGTGGTTGGTTTGTGGTTCCAAAGTGGTAATTCTTCTTGATGACAAAAGGTGATGGCAAACAACAATAGAATTGATGTGGTTGGTACCGGTACTCGGCAACAGGTGGATGAACGGGATAATGGGTTGGGTGAGGAAGTGCGGATGTTGAGACAACACATGGCTGATATGTATCAAGCCTGGATAACTGGAAAGGCACCACCCCCGCGACCACCAATGCCTCCTGACATAACCATTACCCCGGACAATAAACATGGAAAGAACCCTTGGGATGAGCTTCATAATGGAAATGAAAAGGTCACAGGAAAAGTAGGGCGAGACGAAATAACCATAAAGCCAAAAGAGGACATGGGTGACATGTCTCACAAAGAATCTTCTGTGTTCCCCGCCATTCGCCTGCCTCTGGAGTTTGAAGTGCCGAGTTTTAACGTGTACGATGAAATTGGAGATCCGGTAACTCACTTGAGGGTCTATTGTGATGAAATGAAAAGTGTCGGGGATAAAGTGATTTGTTGGTGGCATACTTCAATAAAAGTTTGACTGGGACAACTTTAGAATGGTATAATCGTCACGATATTGGCAAATGGCACACATTAGGTGATATGTCTCAAGATTTTGTGCGACATTTTCATAACAATAAAAACATTACCCCAAATTGCTCCTCCCCATCCCAGACTGAAAAGAAACCCAAGGAGAGTTTTAAGGATTTATGGTTCAAGTGGAATGAGCAGGTTGCTCGAGATGATCCTGCCATTGATAAGAAAGATGTTGCCGAGTCCCATCCACAACAAGGTCCAATAATTGTTCTTGCCAAACCTGTTCAACCTCAGAATAAACTCCAAATTAATCCACCAAAAAATACCCAACCTTTTGTTAAACCATCAGGTCATAACCCTCGACAACAACAAGGTCCGGTGGTCGTTCTTGCTAAAAACTCCCAACTACAATACCAACCTCGTGAGCGTCCCCAAATTCCACAAAAGCCACCCCATCTACTAAGAAACACCCGACTATTTACCCCACCACTAAGTCACTCCCAGAGCAGGCACCAATGGCCCGAAGCTCTCGTGTACATCACTTTCAAGCACTCAACAATACTGGAAAACTTAGGCATGGAGAGAAACATAGGCAAAGGGATAATTTTACGTCCATTGGCGAATCTTACACAAGTTTGTTCGAAAAAATTAAAACGAGTTGGCCTGATTAAGCCACTTCTTGGATATACTCCAGACCCAAAGGCGAAAGGCTTTGATCCTACTGTTCGATGCATGTACCATTCTAATGTCCAGGGGCATAGCATTGAAGACTGTCGTTCTTTGAAAAGGGAAATAGAAAGAATGATCCGAGAAGGAGTAATTGTGGTCAGTAACAAGGGCAAGGAGCCTGCGATTTATCTGGGGAATTTGTTGATAAAAGTCAATAACAGTTTTGGCAATATTGATGTGAAACTCAGTGGCTAAGATACCGGTCCTGACAATTGGGAAGACGCTCCATCTCTCAGTCACCCAAGGTGGAGTTTTGGTGGTTTGTTTTGGGTGTCATTTCTGTTGTTCAAGTCATTTCAAGGTTGTAATCCAGACACTGTCTTGAGAGTCAATCCCTTCTACCTTTTCCACTTTG
>MU736995.1:198497-266995 GCA_026770625.1 Nicotiana glauca | reverse complement strand
TCACGGGCACCGTAAGGCGACAGTGAGTTGAGAGAAAAATCAAAATGAGAGAGGCTTGATGGTGAAAACCCTATGGGCACTACAAGTCGACTAAGGATTATGAATCAGATCAGGGAAATATGGAAGATCAGTTTCACGAAAAAAGGTGCAACAAGAGTTGAGCATCATATTTTCTATACAGAAAAGGCTGAAAGTGCATGTCAAGGTCGCTAGAGTCGGTATTCACATTCGGTGGGTCGTTCTTTTGTAGGTTTCTTGTTAGGAATCGTCTCTCCCCCATTTTTCTTTCATTCTATTCTTCCCACCTTGTCTTTCTCTCTTCTTGAGTCTGTTGGGTCATAACAAATAAAGAAATGACTTCAAAATTTGCCACCAAGCTTTCCAATTGTACGAGATGGTATTTGGCCAGCACATTAAATTGTCATAAGTCAGGGAAAGATGTTAGACATGATTGAGTTGCCAGCCTTCAATATGCTTTAGGAATCCTTGAAATATAAAGGCTCGATATGCAAACAACACAACAGTTGAAGGTTGAGGGTGAACAGATCAAAGGAATGTCCCGGGATAGGATTGACAAAGAGTGGTACACCAATGACTATCAAAATCTTCCTAAAAGGAAATCAAAGTTATCATGACTAGTGATGACACAATAAAGACTTCAAAGGCAAGGCCGGTGGTTTAAACCAAAAGAGTAACATGTGCAATAAAGTGGGTAACAATTAAAAATGTTTGGGGTTCATGGGAGACGCCAAGGTCGGCAAAGTGCCAACTCGGGAATAATATAACAAATGGAAGTATGGGGTTCGAATGGAGAGGAGGTATATATTCTGACAAAGGAAGGATTCAGTTAAGAAACATCCAAGGTCTTCAAATGAAATCATTGAAGGAACAATAGACTTCAAGATTGGAGATGGTGGGATCCGTCAGGAAAGAACAACATATGTTTCGAATGGGATGGCAATTGTCGTACTTTGAGATTCATGAAAACAAGAAAATTGGTAAATGTCAGGCTATGAGGGATGCGAGTTTGAACAAAGAAGGGTATTTTATGTAACAAGGAGAGGGGGAAAATGGATAGTCGGTAGATAGGAAAGGCATTCAAGTGGAAATCAGTTATCAGAGGAAGTGAAAGAACAATTGTCATCAAAGTTCAAGGCCACAAACCAACCACCACATTTAAAAACTGACAAAGATCTGCTTTGATTGAAACAGTGGCATAAGTTTCGGAGAAATCCTCCATAAAGAAAGGCGGCACCCAAACATGTATGACTGGGAATTCTTAGGACACTCCTGAAAAATGGGGCTTAGTTTAAATATCAAAACAATCATGAGAAACATAAGTTGGAATGGAAAAGAATACGAGGTCGTTCTAAAAGGATTACTTAAGAGTTTTCAAGACTTTTTGGATAATAGAGAGTAGTAAGACATTTGATAATGAATATAATGAAGTAACATCTATAGAAGAGATAGAACTTAGTTGTTAAAATGGTGGTAAAATAATTCCGAACTCGGTTATCAAACTGGGGCAGAAAAATTTTCTTCAGTTTGTAGGATTGTTTGTAAGCAGGCGCCCACATGTAGAATAAGGGAATATCTTTTAAGTCTAGTAAGCAGGTGGCCACCTGTAGAACAAAGAAATACATTTTTAAGTTTTATAAGCAGGCGCCCACCTGTAGAATAAGGGAATACATTTTAAGTGTAGCAAGCAGGCGCCCACCTGTAGAATAAGGGAATACATTTTAAGTTTAGAAAGCTGGCGCCCACCTGTAGAATAAGGGAATACATTTTAAGTTTAGAAAGCAGGCGCCCACCTGTAGAACAAGGGAATACATTTTAAGTTTAGCAAGCAGGCGCCCACCTGTAGAATAAGGGAATACATTTTTAAGTTGGGAAAGTAGGCGCCCACATGTAGAATAAGGGAATACATTTTAAGCTTAGAAACCAGGCGCCCACCTGTAGAACAAGGGAATACATTTTTTAGAAACCAGGCACCCACCTGAAAAATAAGGGAATATCTTTTAAGTTTAGAAACCAGGCACCCACCTGAAAAATAAGGGAATATCTTTTGAGTTTAGAAACCAGGCACCCACCTGAAAAACAAGGAAATATCTTTTGAGTTTAGAAACCAGGCACCCACCTGAAAAACAAGGGAACATCTTTCAAATTAGAAATCAGGAACCCACCTGAAAAACAAGGGAGTATCTTTCAAATTAGAAACCAGTCACCCACCTGAAAAACAAGGGAACGTCTTTCAAATTAGAAACCAGGCACCCACCTGAAAAAAAAAACAAGGGAATACCTTTACAAATGAGAACTAGGCACCCACCTCAAAAACAAGGGAAGTACAATATGAATTTTAGCTTTGAATTTTAATATCTGATAACATGATATGCCCCGTCACCATACTGGGGCAGAAAATTTTTTTTGGTTGTTTGTTTTGTCGTAAGCAGGAGCTCACCTGGAGAACAGGGGAATACATTTTAAAAGGAATCGCAAGCAAGAGCCCACCTGAAGAACAAAGGAAATATTTTTCAAATCCAGCAAGCAGGAGCCCACCTGGAAAATGGACACATATTGAAGTAATCAAACATCATCAAGGCAACAACAAGGATGTCGTTGGAAGAATACAAGATACAAGTTCAAGGCAACACGAGAACAAGTTGGAAGACATAGATAGGATTTTTGTAAATCATAGGGCATAGCTTAGGTTAGCTTCTTTTTCTCTTTACATGGTATAATAAGAGGGTCAGCAAGCAGTAACAGCATCAACAACAATGAAATCACAACTCCTGGTAGTCCCAGCTACCAGACACTCCTTAACTACACTGACCTGATTCCTGTTTAGCCCGGGATATGTAGGCAACCTCTGAGGCAGGGTGCGGTCAAAACTTTTCCAAAAAATGCTTCACACGGAATATGTGAGTGGGCAAAAATTCCTCATTACCGCTCACTTGTCTTTGCACGAAAACTCTTCGTGTTTCCTGGCAAAGAGGGGCAGTTGTGAGCACGTGATTTTTGCCCTAAGCAAATTATTCCCAAAAATTCAAGCAAAATAATTTTTTCTCTATTTTTACAATTTTTGTGCATTTTGGTGTTATTTTTTGATAATTGTTGCATGTTAGTTGTGCATGATAATTCAATAAAAATACAAAAATTACGCATTTGCGTTAGGAAGGTAATTTCACATTTTTAGTATTAAGTAAGTATTAATTCATTTTAGAAAAATTTAAAAGAAAATTGAAATATATATATATATATATATATATATAGTTCTTAGGCATTTTTATTTGACAATTGATTTTTAAAATTTAAATAGTTTAATTAGGATTTAATTAGTTTAATAAGATTTTATTTTAGTTTTACAAAAATCAAAAAAAATACCAATACAAAAAAAATACCAAAAATACAAAATACAAAAATACAAAATGAAAAATAATAAACAATACCAATTTTAAAATAAGAAGAAACAATTTATAAAATGAATGAGAAAATGCTTCAAATGGGGCCGAAATTGCATAGCCCAGATTAAACAATATTCAGGTCGCCAGTCCAGGCCCAAGTAAAAATCATCACCCGGTCCAGTCCGAGAATTACCGAAACGACGCTGTTTGGCATCCTAAGATCTCAGCCGTTAAAAAATGCTTAATCCAACGGTTGGGGAAGGGGTTGATATAATTTCAATACAATAGATACACAAATACATAAAATTTCATAAAAATCATATCATCTCCCCTGTTAGTGTTCAGCCGCCCTATTTCCTCCCGCCGCCCCGTCGGAACCCTACCGGCGGGAAGCCATAGTTAAGCCAATCCCTCCACCACTAACACCCTAGAGCCACCCCAGCCTCCTCTTCCTACCCCTCTACTTCTTTTTCCTCAAATAAGTCTCTATCCCGTCAAATATCCGAATTAAACTCACCGGGAACCCTATCGCCGGCGAACAACCCTTCACCCAAATTATGTCAAATTTCCACCAGATATCCCTCTTTAGGTCCTTAGTCCTATTCCTGAACTTTCAAGCCACAAAAATCATTGAAAAAGGGTTCAAACGAAAATATAAGTCTGCCAGTTCAAGAAAATCACCGAGGCTGTCTAACAAAAAAAGAAGAACCTGAGGAAAAGAAGGAAAAGATAATAAAGATAAAAAAGAGACTGCCTGAGTAAATTGAAGACATAAAAGCTAAGTTTTGCTATTTCGTTCTTTCTTTTGATTGCTCTCTAGCTTGTTTTTGTTTTTTTAGATTACTGAATCTAGTTTTAGGAAAATATTAGCCTCTAATTGTTGAAATCAATTAGATATCAGTAGTAGCTTTGAGTTCGGGGTTGATTAGCATAAGTTTTAATTTTTTAGTAGTTGATTTGTTGACAATGTTTAGCCATATCAGTAGTTGTGATTCTGAAACCATTGACAGTAATTAGTTATTAGAATTTTTCGATTAATAGACTTTAATAATTTTTCAATAATTTCTATGTTGATTGTTTTAAGACTGATATTAATTAGAAATTAGAGTTTAAAGGAATTAATGGATAGTTTTTTATTGGTCATCATTAGTCCTTAAATTGATTCTGAAAATTGATAATTTTTGTTTTGTTATTAGTTTGATATTAGAATTGAATCCTAGTTATGGCTGTTTCTGAAGTTAATTAAAATTAATGGGGACAAAAGGGTAAAAGACAGTAGGTCATTTGTTGAATTCAAGCCCTATTCAGGGGCAATTTGGGGATATTAAAAGGGTCAGATGTAATAAACCTAAGTAGGTGGGGGTAATTTTGGTATATAAATGGGTAGTTTAGCAATTGATAAAGTGAAGGGAGGGTAGAATAGGGAATTCAAAGGGGTAGGAATAAGATAGAAGTAACTAGAACATTCTAGATTGGGGTTTTAGCGTAATTTTTAGTAAATAATTGCAGTCAACTGAATAACAAGTTAAAAGTGAGGGACTATTAGATAAATTCTAATTTTTAAAATTTCCCTCCAACTTCTGAATCTATAAATAGGCAGTATGTGCCTTAAATCACAAGTTTGGAACCCTAGAAAAATTCCCCAAAATATCTGTATAGCTCCAGATCTGAAATTAGTATTTGAAGTTCAATTTCTTCTTCCAAATCTGAAAATTTTCCTAAAAATTCAAAAAAAAAATAGATAGAAAATCTCTGAAAACTACAAAATTTACTGTTTCATTGATAATAATCCTGTGGAGATTGATCCACTGAAGTGGCAGGGTATCATTGTTCTGATTTCGAAGTTTTTGAACCTTAAGAAATATCCTTGAGCTCCAGATCTGAAACACACAAAAAATTTCAGATCAAATCTTCTATTCCAAACCAATTCCTGCTAAAATCCAGAAAACAATAAAAGACAATAGAAAACTGAAAGGAAACACTGTTCTATTGAGAACTTTTCACGAATTTGAGTGTACGAAAGCTGCTTGTCTAGTTGCTGTATTTTCGGTGATTACTTGAAGAGACTTGAGTCTCAAAAATCCTTTTTTGCTGCTGGAAATCGACTGTTGATTCTGCTGTGTATCTGTTCTTAGTGCTGACCTTAATTCCTCTTCATTTCATTCTCAATATCAGGTACACGCTCAAGTTCATCATTGTAGCCTCTTGATTGAAAAGGAAATGAAGTCTGAAGAGCTCTTTAAATCTGATAAATATGTAGTTGTTCAGTATTTTTATGTTAAAATTGTGTGAGTATATGTAATTCAATCTGTTTACTGATTTGGACTGTGAAGTACGTATTCAGGAACAACTAAATTGTTAGTGTTGAAACTGGAACTGTAGTTAGATCTGAAATTACACACTATAAGATCGGACATTGAATTTGATTAGTTGTAGTGTTCTATGTAGATTGCTTATTTGAGTTTAGAATAACAAAGATAGGAGTTGAGCTTGCTGAACACTGGTATATGAGTCTGTGAATTAAAAATTGGTGCATAAGGCTTAATAAGCCTCAGTAAATTTTACTTTAAGATCTGGAGGAAGATGTAAAACATATATCAGGCTTAGTTGAGTCTAATAAATTGAAGTAATCTAATTAAGTTGGGATCAGTACTTAGTCTGAATTGTTGATTGTGTTTGAGAAGTTATCAAGCCCCATGTTTTAACTGCCTTTTTCGTTTGAATTCATTACTTCGTCTAATCGGCTAATCTTTCAATAGGCCTCATTTAAATGGCTCGTGTGTTGAAACTAAAAACAATGCAAGGATTTGTAATCTTAAATCATTTCAGTTTACCTCTAGGCCCGAAAGTCCAACTTAATCAATTAAGATTTTTCGTCGTTCTAGAGACAAACATTGAAGAGATAATCGCAACTACTGTTAAGTTGATTTTAATAGAATGATGAGAGAGCCTCGCTCAAATGAAATACAAAGGGCGGGCCCTCGACAATTACTTACGAAAATACTTAGAATCGGGATGGACCATTTAGTGAATTCCGTGGTCTTCCCCAAATCTAATAAACACGTAGATTGCTTTAGGCGCGCGTGTTAATAAATATTACCTTCCTAATACGGGTGTGCATTTCATGCGACCCAAATCTAGATCTCAACGGAGTCGAAATGTGTTAAAGGCCACAGGCGTACTGGTACGGTGTGGTCCGAAAATACATTTTCACGACGTTGCAATTCTTGCAAAAATTCAACAATAAAAGCGGATTATTAAATAAAGGCACATAAAAGTAGAACATGTATAAAAATTAGATAAAATCAAATACAACAGTTGAGTGACCGTGCTAGAACCACGGAATCCGGGAATGCCTAACACCTTCTCCCAGGTTAACAGAATTCCTTATTCGGATTTCTGGTTCGCGGACTGTTAACAGAGTCATATTTCCTCGGTTCGGGATTCAAGCGGTGACTTGGGACACCATTAATATCCCAAGTGGTGACTCTGAAATAAAAATAATAAATCCCGTTTCGAGTGTCCTTCAATTGGAAAAACTCATTTATTATACTCTTCACGGGGTGTAAACGGAAAAAGGAGGTGTGACAACATCATAGTCTAAAAATAAAATATTAAGATAGTCTGAATAAGATAGGAAGGAGAAGCACTGGGCTGCGAACGTCAAACAGCTACCTAGTCAACTCCGGAGGCCTGCTGGAAGGCAAATCATCACTCGCTATCACGAACCGAGACTCTTGGATCTGTACTAAAGGTGCAGGGAGTAATGCGAGTATGCCAACTCAGTAAGTAATAAAAGTAAAGGTAGCTGAGAACTAAGTAAAACCGTAAACCACATCATAACGCTACAACAAATCAGTATAAGTCCAAAGCAATTCAGTAAAACAATAAAATTCATAAACAACTTAGTTTAACAAAACCTTTTAAAAAATCCTTCAATAATTGCAAACAAGTGATGAGAATAGTTAGTAAGAAGGATAGAAACATAAACATCCCCTTGGGAAAAACAAGTACCATAAACCTCCCCTCGGGTAAAATATCAACAGAACCAGCCCCTCGGGCTACCTCACAATCACTCGTATCAGCCCCTCGGGCAATATCAAATCACACACACTGGCTACCCGTGCTCACTGGGGGTGTATAGACTCCGGAGGGGCTCCTACAACCCAAGCGATATAACAAGACATCTTGTGGCATAATCAATCAGGCCCTCGGCCTCACATAACAAGCCACCTCGTGGCATAATAAATCAGGCCCTCGGCCACTCATATATCACAAATCAGTACCACATGCTGCGGCGCGCAGCCCGATCCCATGATATCCTCACAACACAGGCCCTCGTCTTCACTTAGTCAGATCTCACTCAAGCCCCTCGAGCTACAATAAAACAGGTACACGGCTCAAAATATCATTTATAAAATCAAAAGGAGTAAATATAATCCGAGTTATGAAATCAGTGAAAACATAACATGACTAAGTGTAAATATTATAAAAAACAGTGAGGAAACAGTTGCGAAAAGCCCCTAAGGGTCCAAACAGTAAACACGACATTCAGCCCCAAGCATAGTAATACTTCCCAAAACACAATAATAAAACACGACATTCATCCCCAAACATAGTAATACTTTACAAAACACAATAATATCAAACAATTTTAAATCAATTACGCAAATTAATAGTCGTATGGGATGGACCAAGTCACAATCCCCACGATGCACGACCCCACGCTCGTCATCTAGCAATTGCGTCACCTCAAAATAGCACAACAATGTGAAATCTGGGGTTTCATACCCTCAGGATAACATTTACAATCATTACTTACCTCAATCCTGTCCAAACTCTAGCCCACTATGCCTTTGTCTCTTAAATCGTCTTCCGAATGCTCCAAATCTATCCAAAAATAGAATATACTCATCAATATACGCTAAAGGAACAAAGCCCACTCGAAAATAACTAATTTACACTAAGAATCCAAAAATTGACCAAACCCGACTCCCGGGCCCACATCTCGGATTCCGATAAAAATCACAAAACTAGAATCTTTATCTTCCCACAAGTCTATACATATCAAATGCACCAAGATCGAACCTCAAATGGCCCCTCAAATCCCCAATTTAACTCTCCAATATCAAGCCCTAATTTCCCAACTCTTTCTCTAACTTTTCCCACTATTTTTCATGATTAAATAATGAAATAATCACCCTAAACACAAGATATAAAGTCCAAATAGCTTACCTGTCTATCAACACTTGATTCCCTCTTGAAATAATAGTTTGAAGCTCCAAAATTACACAAAAATGATGAACACATGATTGAAATCGCGAAGGGGAGTTTTTTATACTTTCTGCCCAGCATTTTCGCACATGCGATCCCATAAGCGCACATGCGCTCCCGCTTCTGCGAAACAACATGCGCTTGTGCGAATTGCACTTATCTCACCAGGCCTCGCATCTGCGGTCGCCTCACCGCTCCTTCAGCATCGCAGATGCGGTTACCAAGCCGCACCTGTGGTCCTCCAGGCACCTGCATTTCTCTTCCGCACCTGCGGAGCTTGCACGTGCGGTCCCCAATCCACAGGTGCGGATATGACAGAAGCAAAAACATCAGCTGCAATTTCTTAAGTTCAAGCTTTCCAAAAATTGTTCGAAATCATCCTGAGGCCCCCGAGACCTCAACCAAAAATACAACAAGTCATATGTCATCATTCAAACTTATACAATTCCTCGAAACTCTCAAAACAACATTGAAACATCAAAATACCCTCGGATTAAAGCCTAAGGATTCAAAACTTACGACATCCACAAACGATCAAAAAGTCTATCAAAACTCGTCCGAATGACTTGAAATTTTGCACACACGTCCCAAATGACATAGCGGACCTATTCCAGTTTTTGGAATTCCATTCCGAGCCCTATATCAAAATCTCTGCTACCAACGAAAAAATGCCAAAATTCCAATTTCGCCAATTCAAGCCTAAATCTACCACGGACCTCCAAAATATATTTAAAACACGCTCCTAAGTCCAAAATCACCCGACGGAGCTAACCAAATCATAAAAATCCAAATCCAAGATCGAATACTAAAAAGTCAAGACCGAGTCAAACCTTTCAATTTAAAGCTTGAATCTGAGAATTATCCTTCCATATCTCTTCCGATTAACTTAAAAATCAAAACCGACGATTTACATGAGTCGTAATACATCATACAGGGCTAGCCATGCCCGAGAACTAGTAAGCAAAGTGCAATTGCTTAAAACGATCGGTCGGGTCGTTACAGTTTGGCAACCTAGTATTTTCAATTAAAACTGAATTAGGTACCTATTACATTAGAACCTAGGTATAGTGTTGAATAAGCAAAGTTGTGTTTTTCAATAGTAGTAACATCAATACGTACAGTATACATTTTTAATAGCCCATGTGAGTTTGACAACCTAGTATTTTCAATTAAAACTGAATTAAGTACGTGTTACATTAGCACCTAGGCATAGTGTTGAATAAGCAAGTTTTCTTTTTCCATAGTAGTTGTCGCGCCCCTTTTCTCGCAAAATCGGGCTTCAACGTGTGACAACTCTTTTAAATAGAAGGGTATTAAAAGAGAGAGTCGCCACCTAACGGATTAAGGTGCCACTACAAGAAAGCATGAAATTTGCAACAAATTTATTTTTTGCCATATATTGAATATTGTTGCGAAAAGTACTTTTGCCAACAACAGAAAAATTATTGCATGCCGTTGTAATAAATGCTAATGGAAAAGTTTTTGCAATAGCAAAAGACATTGTTGCAAAATGTTGGCTTAACGCAAAAAAAAATGTTGTTTTCATTAATTATATTTTGGTCACATAATTGTGGTTTATGAAAATATTTAGCAACAATAATTATTGTTGCGATAAATTATTATATTTTCACAACAATATTACTTGTGGCAAAAAATATTGGCGGGAAGGTAGGTAAAATTCTGTTATAAAGGCTTTTAGCAACAAGTATTGTTATGGCCACAAAATTACTTTTTGCCAATAATATTACATTTTCTGTTGTACAACTAGCAACAATAAATATGTCGTTATATATATATATATATTTGTTTTTTTGTAAAAGTCAATACAACTGAAGCATTAAATATTTTACATACTTTCAAAACTAAATACCACTAAAACATATGTTTTTATTATAAAAAAGAACAAGAATAACTCCAAGAGTTATATTTTGTATTCTAATAACAATCTTAAAAGCAAATTTTCTTCCGATAACTTGTGCATTGATTAACCATATTGGCAGCTATGTTGGTTTACTCATGCTCATCCTACAAAAGAAGATAAATTATAATTATATATATATTTTTTTAAAAACTATAAACTACATAAGTCCAGACCAAAAGAAGGAATTTGGACATCATTGTATTGAGGGGGGGGGGGGAGCGTGACTAGATTGTAGCAAAATTAAGCATCATGGACAAAATATAGTTGCATATGAATTTTATACGCTTCTACTAAAAATTAGTAATCAGAACACACTATTATGATAGTTATTATAATTAATTGATATTTAGACTCTAAAGGAAAAGATAACTTGAATGTTAATGTAACTATCCGATCGGTTGTTTTACTTTTTAGAACCCTGTTATCCCAAATAAAACTCTTCGTACTTGCTTTAGCTAAGTTACGACTTACTGGTTCGGGAGTTGGAAGAGTTTGAGTTTAAATATGCACATTTGACTCCTTAGGATTTTCTTAAAAGGCTAAGTTTAACTTTGGTCAATATTTTGAGCAAACAAGCCCAGATTCATATTTTGACGGTTCCGGAGGGTCCGCAAGAAAATATGGGACCTGGGCGTATGCCCGAAATCGAATTTCGAGGTCCTTAGCCGGAGTAATAAATTTTTATTAGAAATTGTTAAACTAAATTCTATGGATTTAAAGAAACTAATTAATGTATGATCACATTGGTATTGGGCTCTTAAGTTGGTTTCGAAGTCCAGTACAGGTCCAATATAACATTTAAGACTTTCCCGCAAAATTTGGTATCAATCCGAGTAGTTTAAGGGTATTTTGGCCCGTTAGAGGAAAATTAAGAACTTGAAGTTCATAAGTTTGATTCAATTAGTTTTAGGGGGCGATTCTTAGATTTAGCGTTGTTTCAAACTTTCCGAAGGTTCGAGTTGGTCTGTTTCATGATTTCATACTTGTCGGTATGTTCGGGCGGGGCCCGGGAGCCCAAGCGTCAATCAGATGAGGCTCGAGTGAAGTTGAAATTTTTGAGAAAGTTCTGAAGCCTCTGCTTCTTTGATAACCGCACCTGCAGTTGGTGGAAAGCAGATGCGAGACTGCAGATGCAACCCTGGGAAGGCCAGGCCAAAACCGCAGAAGCGGCTCCAGGACCGCAGAAGCAGTCCCAGCCCATTTGGCCGGATCCGCAGGGGCGGACGATTTCTCGCAGAAGAGGGACCGCAGATGCAGAAATCGCTGAAGCAGTGAGCTTCATTTAATACGGGTTTCAAGCCATTTTTAACACTTTTCACTCTTCCATTGGCAATTTTAGGAGCTTTTGCGAGAAGACACCTAGCATCTTGAGGTAAGTTTATCCCATCTATTCTTAGCTTAATACTTGTGCCTTAGGTAGATTAAATACTAGAATTTAGGAAAAATCAAGGAGTTAGAGCAAAACCTAGGGTTTTAACAAAAGTTAGATTAAACTACAAAACTTGTTATGAAATAGATTAGAAACTGCATATTATTGTTCCTTAGGTTATAGAGAACAACTTACTTCGAAAAATTTCAGAATCCGGGCACGTGGGCCCGGTGTCAGATTTTAGGAAACTTGTGTTAATGGTTGGAAAATTGCTTAAATAGTTAGAATTCAATTTTGTGAGCTTATATTGATTAGTTCCTACCTCATTTAACTAGTTTGGGATCGTTCGGTTCCGAATTGAGGGTTTAGTCTCGTTCTTGGTATTGGAAGTGCACTTGGAGCGAGGTGAGTCTCCTTTCTAACCTTGTAAGAGGAAATTATCCCCATAGGTACATTAATTTAGTAATTTGCTACTAAAGGTGGGGGCTATGCACGCACTAAGTGACAAGAGTCCGTGCATAGCTACTATTATGTTAATTGTCCGGGTAGTCTAGGACTCGTATCATGCTTTATTGGTGGATATCTCTATATTTTCTTGCTAATGTGACCACTTAGGATATGCTAGAGACTTGGGAAGGAAAATAAGCGAATGAATACTTGTGGATACTTGTATAAATTTATTTGGAAATAAATGCACATTCATGTATTTTCTTGATATAAATTGATATTTTTGGACCGGGCCTATTGCCTCGGTAGAAATAGATGCATCTATGGTTCGCGCCATTCGACCCTCTGACAGAACACAATTTATTTTTTGTTGGATCGGGCCGTCGACCTTGGCATAACGTGCGCATAATATCTATGTGAAACCTCATCTATGACTTGTCCTGCTAAATATTTGAAATGTGATTGGTTGACTGCAAAGTTGTTCAGAACATGACTTATTATCTCTTGTTGCACATTGTTCATTATCTGTGACTCCCATGCTTAGTATAAAACCTTATTATATTATTTGACCCTAGTGGTATCAAGTCAACCTCTCGTCTCAACTTCTTCAAGATTAGACGGGATACTTACTAGGTATATGTTATTTATGTACTCATACTACGCTTATGTACTTAATTGTAAAGGATTTAAGGCAGGTACATATGGCTATCAGTTTGGTGCGCACCCCTGATTCATAGTTTGAGACTTCCACGGTGAGCTACTCCCTTCTTGTGACGTTCAGCAGCTTGATGGAGTCTTTCTTTACTTTTGCTGTCTATTCTATCTCGGACAGTAGGATAATTTTTATTCTTTTGCATATTCTACTAGTTGTCCATTACTTTTGATACCGGGTCTTAGCACACACGTTAGTAGACTATCATTTTGGGGTTTTATAACTATTTTGGCATATTATTGTTCATCTCTGATTTAACTTGAGCTTTATGAATTTCTGTACTTATTCTTGGTAAAAGTAAAAATGAGAACTAAATTACATTTTTCCATATTGGCTTGCCCGACAATGGTGTTGGGCGCCATCACAATCTATTTTTGGAAATGTGTTGTGACAACACGGTATCATAGCACTAGGTTCACGTAGGTCTCACGAGTCATGGGCACACCTAATTGAGTCTTGTGGATCGATACAGAGACGTCTATATTTATCTTCGAGAGGATATAGAGTGTTAGGAAAAATTACTCTTTATTGATTTCCTATCGTGCAGTGGTTGGTATACTATATTTCCCCCTTCTATTCTCTCACAGATGGTGAGGACATGCACGGTTGATGTTCCAGAATCGGGAGGAGCTGCTCCCCCCATTGTGAGAGGCTGAGGCAGAGAGCGGGGGAGGGCACCGGCCCAAGGTAGGGGACGTGGGCATCCTAGAGTCATCCCAATAGTACCACAGTAGATCCTGCGAGAGATCCTATCATCATGGAGCAGGGTGAGGTACCCGTAGCTTAGCCCACCCCGACAGAATTTATGATGGAACCGGGATTCTAAGAGGTCATGGGTTGTATACTACGATTCATAAAGGCTCACAGTCATGCAGCTGTAGTGTATCAGACTTCGGGTGCACTACCCGCAGATGGGGCTCAGCCAGTTGCTGCAGCGATACCCGAGCCCAGACCAGCTGCGAATGGTGACCCGCAGAAGTTGTTGGATAGATGGACTAGACTTTACCCCTCTTGTCTTTGGGGGTGAGCTCCATGAAGATGCTTAGGACTTTATTGATAGGTGCAGGGACAGACTGCACAACATGAGGATATTAGATTCACGTGGGGTTGACTTCACTACTTTTCGGCTAGAGGGCAGGGCCCGTAGATGGTGGCAGTCTTATGTTCTGGGCAGACCAACAGGTTTTCCTCCTATCACTTGGAGTCAGTTCACGCAGTTATTTCTAGACAGGTATATTCCACCCTCTGATAGGGAAGAGTTGCGGTATCAGTTTGAGCAACTTGAGTAGGGTCAGATGTCCGTGACCGATTATGAGGCAAGGTTTTTTGAGCTATCCCACTATGCATTGATGATACTTCCTACTAACGTATAGAGAGAGCGGAGGTTTGTTGCAGAATTGCATTATGGCATCAGGGCCAACATGGCCCGTGAGGTGGAGATGGTGACTCCTTATTAGATAGTAGTGGAGATTACTCGGAGTATTGAGGGCTACCGTTTAAGGGGTATGGAGCAAATGCAACAGGATAAGAGGGCTAGGTTCTCTGGAGAGTTCAGTGGTGCCCCGGCTAGGGGAAGAGGTCTGTTTGGGAGGGGACAGCCCAGCAGGCCCCTATATTCAGCACCACCACCTGCTCAAGGTGCTCCAGCGCATCCCTATTTTAGCACCATGCCAGAGAGTTCTCATCGCCCACCAGCTATTCAGGGTTCCACTAGTGGGTATTTAGGTCCTCAGGGTTCTTCTGTTTCTTATTTCAGTGCTATGCCAGAGAGTTTATACCGCCCACCAGCTATTCAGGCTTCTTCAAATGGGTCTACAGGCCATCAGAGTCAGCTATCAGGGCAGCAGGCTGCCGTACCATGGGTTTATTTCTAGTGCGGGGACCTTGGTCATATGAGGAAATACTGCCCCGAGCTTCAGGTCAAGGCAGTACAATAGGGTCAGCAGCCTATGATTTTAGCATATGCTGCCCCGTCACCTAGAGGTGGAGGTCAGGCAGGGAGAGGTCAGCAAGCTGGTGCTTAGTCAGGTGTAGGCCAGCCAGCCGGCACTCCGGCTAGATTTTATTCCCTTCTGACTAGGCCAGATGCATTGGCCTCAAATGCCGTCATCACAGGTATTATTTTCGTCTGTGGTAGAGATGCTTCGGTATTGTTTGACCTAGGGTCCACCTATTTATATGTATCATCTATATTTGCTCGTTTCCTGGTTATTCCTCCTGCACCTTTGGGCACTCCTATTCATGTGTCCACTCCTGTGGGCGGCTCTATGGTTGTATGGATCTACCGGACCTATGTGGTTACATTTTATGGTTTTGAGACTAGAGAAGATCTCATGTTTCTTGACATGATCGATTTTGAGGTGATCCTGGGCATGGATTGGTTATCTCCATATCACGCCGTCCTATATTGCCATGCTAAGACTATTACTTTAGTGATGCCAGGATTTCCAAGGTTGGAGTGGAAGGGTTCCACAGTTGATACACTTAGCCGGGTTATCTCTTTCCTGAAGGCTCGGCAAATGATTGAGAAGGGGTATTTGGTGTACTTGGCTTATGTTCGGGACACCATCGTAGAGTCTCCGACGATTGATTCAGTTCCAGTAGTTCGAGAGTTCATCGATGTGTTTCCTTCTGATCTTCCTGGCATGCCACTAGATCATGATATTGATTTCTGCATCGATTTGGCTCCAGGGACCCAACCTATATCTATCCCACCGTACTGTATGGCTCCTAAAGAATTGAAGGAGTTGAAGGAGCAACTTGAGGATTTGTTAGTGAAGGGGTTTGTTAGTCCCAGTCTATCGCCTTGGGGTTCCCCAGTATTATTTGTGAAGAAGAAGGATGGGACTATGTGGATGTGCATTGATTACCGCCAATAAAACAAAGTCACCATCAAGAACAAGTACTTACTGCCTCGTGTAGATGATTTGTTTGACTAGTTACACGGTGCTAGGGTGTTCTCTAAGATCGACTTGAGGTCAAGTTACCATCAGTTGAAGATTCGGGACTCGGATGTCTCGAAGACTGTATTCCAAACTAGATATAGCCATTATGAGTTTCTAGTGATGTCCTTTGGGTGACTAATGCACCGGTGGTATTTATGGACTTGAAGAACAGGGTGTTCAGGCTTTTTTTTATTCCTTCATCATCGTCTTCATTGATGACATCTTGATATACTCACGTAGCCTGGGGGAGCACGAGCAACATCTGAGAGTAGTGCTTCAGACATTGTGAGAGTAGAAGCTATATGCTAAGGTCTCCAAGTGTGAGTTTTGGCTAGAGTTAGTGGCATTCTTGGGGCATATTGTGTCAGGATAGGGTATTAAGGTGGATCCCAAGAAGATTGAGGCAGTTCATAGTTGGCCACACCCTACTTCAGTGACCGAGATCAAGAGTTTCCTAGGGTTAGCAGGTTATTACAGGCGATTCGTGCAGGGCTTTTCATCTATTGTATCACCTCTAACTAGATTGACCCATAAGGGTGCTGCTTTTCATTGGTCCAATGATTGTGAGGCGAGCATCCATAAGCGTAAGACAACCTTGACTACAACACCAGTTCTTGTGTTGCCTTCCGATTCATGGATGTATACGGCATATTGTGACGTTTCGCGCATTGGCTTGGGTTGTGTATTGATGTAGGAGGGGCGAGTTATTGCATATGCCTCCCGTCAGCTGAAGATTCATGAGAAAAATTATCCTATGCACGATCTGGAGTTAGCGGCGATTGTTTATGCTCTTAAGATGTGGAGGCACTACCTGTATGGGGAATTATGCGAGGTTTATACTGATCATCGCAGCTTGCAACAGTTTTTCAAGTAGAGGGATCTTAATTTGAGGCAGCGCAGGTGGCTTGAGTTACTGAAGGATTATGAAATCACCATTCTTTATCATCCGGGCAAGGTAAATATGGTCGCGGATGCCTTAAGCAGAAAGGCAGAGAGTATGGGTAGCTTGGAATTCATTCCAGTAGAGAAGAGGCCACTAGATTTGGATATTCAGTCCTTGTCTAATAGACTTGTGAGGTTGGACATTTCAGATCCTAGCCGTGTTCTTACGTGTATAGTTGCTCAGTATTTATTAATGGGGAAGATAAAGGCCCGACAGTTCGAGGATCCACATCTGGCGGTTCTTAGAGAGACGATGCTTCAGGGAGGTACCAAAGAGGTTTCTATTGGCGAGGATAGTATTTTGTGGCTTCAAGGTCGTCTATGTGTTGCTAATGTTGATGGTCTGAGGGAGAGAATACTAGAGAAGGCACAAAGTTTGCGGTATTCCATCCATCCGGGAGCTACGAAGATGTATTGTGACTTACGGCAACATTGTTGGCGGTGGAGGGTGAAGAAATACATAGTGGAGTATGTGGCTAGGTGTTTGAATTGCCAGCAAGTCAAGTATGAACATCAGAGGCCGGGTGGCCTACTTCAGCAGATGCCTATACCAGAGTGGAAGTGGGAGCGCATTATCATGGATTTCATAGTTGGGTTACCGCGAACCTTGTAGAAGTTTGATTCAGTATGGGTTACTATTGATAGGTTGACCAAGTCGACCCACTTTATTCCAGTGGCAACAACTTATATAAAAGAGAGGTATGCTCAGATTTACATTTGGGAGATAGTCTGGTTGCACGGTGTGCCTATTTCCATCATATCAGATAGAGGCCCTCAGTTCACTTCCCATTTTTGGAGAGCTGTTCAGAGTGAGTTGGGGACCCGCGTAGAGCTTAGCACCGCATTCCATCCTCATTCCGACGGGCAGTCCGAGAGGATAATTCAGAATCTGTATTCTTAGAGCATATATGATTGACTTTGGGACGTAGTGGGCCCAGTTCTTGCCCTTGGCGGAGTTTGCGTACAACAACAACTATCAGTCCATCATTGAGATGGCCCCATTTGAGGCTTTATATGGTCGATAGTATTGTTCTCCTATCGGGTGGTTTGAGCTGGTTAGGCTAAGTTTTACGGTACAGATTTGGTGCAAGATGCCTTGGACAAGGTGAAGTTGATTCAGGAAAGGCTTTGCACGATTCGGTCCAGACTGAAGAGTTATGCGGATCAGAAGGCGCGTGATGTATCATTCACGGTTGGCGAGAAGGCTCTCTTGAAAGTCTCACCAGTGAAGGGTATTATGAGGTTTGAGAAGAAGGGCAAGTTGATCCCAATGTTTATTGGCCCCTTTGAAGTGTTGAGACGAGTTGGGGAAGTTGCTTACGAGCTTGCTTTACCCCCTAGATTATCGAGAATCCATCAGGTTTTTCCTGTGTGGATGCTTTGGAAGTATCATACCAACTTGTCCCACATGTTAGACTTCAGTACTATTAAGCTGGATGAGAGTTTGGGTTATGAGAAGGAGCCAGTTGCCATTATTAATAGACAGGATCACCAGTTGAGGTCCAAGAGGATTTCTGTGGTGAGGTTCTAGTGGAGGGGCCAACCAGTCAAGGAGTCAACCTTGGAGTCCGAGGAGGACATGCGGAGCAGATACCCTCATTTATTCAGCACCTTATGTACTTTTCTATGTCTGTTCGGGGATGAACTTTTGTTTAAGAGGTAGAGGATGTAACGACCCCCAGTCATTTTGCTTTCTAGAACCCCGTTCCATCAAATAAAACTCTCAGTGCTTGTTTTAGCTAATTTATGACATGCAAGGATGATTGGTTCGGGATTTGGAAGAGTTTGGGTTAAAATATGCACATTTGACTCCTTAGGATTATCTTAAAAGGCTAAGTTTGACTTTGGTCAACATTTTGAGCAAACGAGCCCGGATTCATATTTTGACGGTTCCGGAGGATCCGCAAGAAAATATGGGGCTTGAGCGTATGCCCAGAATCGAATTCCGAGGTCCTTAGCACGAGTAATGATCTTTTATTAGAAATAGTTAAACTGAAATTTTATTGATTTAAAGAAACTAATTAATGATTGATCACGTTGGTATTGGGCTCGTATGTTGGTTCCGAAGCCAGTACAAGTCCAATATAACATTTAAGACTTGCCCACAAAATTTGGTATCAATCCGAGTAGTTTAAGGGAATTTTGGCCCGTTAGAGGAAAATTAAGAACTTGAAGTTCATAAGTTTGATTCAATTGGTTTTAGAGGGTGATTCTTATATTTAGCGTTGTTTCGGGCATTTCGAAGGTTCGAGTAGGTCCGTTTCGTGATTTCAGACTTGTCGGCATGTTAAGGCGGGGCCCGGGAGCCCCAAGCATCAATCGAACGAGGCTCGAGTGAAGTTGAAATTTTTGAGAAAGTGCCAAAGCATCTGCTTCTGTGATAACTGCACCAACGATTGGTGGACCGCAGGTGCGAGACTGCAGATGCGGTCCATCTATCACAGATGCGGCCCAGGGAAGGCCAGGCCAAAACCGCAGAAGCAGCTCTTCAACCGCAGAAGCGGCTCCAGGACCGCAAAAGCGGACCCAGCCCATTTGGCCGGTTTCGCAGGAGCGGATGATTTCTCGCAAAAGCGAGACCGCAGATGCGGTCCCCTGACCATAGATGTGGAAATCGCTAAACTATTGAGCTTCATTTAATACGGGTTCCAAGCTATTTTTTGACACTTTTCACTCTTCCATTGGTGATTTTGGGAGCTTTTGAGAGAAGACTTCCACGTAGCATCTTGAGGTAAGTTTATCCCATCTATTCTTAGCTTAATACTTGTGTCTTAGGTAGATTAAATGCTAGAATTTAGGAAAAATCAAGGGGTTAGAGCAAAACCTTGTTTTTTTTAACAAAAGTTAAATTAAACTACAAAATTTGTTATGAAATGGATTAGAAATTGTATATTATTGATCCTTAGGTTATAAAGAACAACTTCCTTTGAAAAGTTTTGGAATCCAGGCACGTGGGTCCGGGATCGAGTTTTAAGAAACTTGTGTTAATGGTTGGGAAATTGCTTAAGTAGTTAGAATTCGATTTTGTGAGCTTATATTGATTAGTTCCTACCTCATTTAACTAGTTTAGGATCATTCGGCTCCGAATTGAGGGTTTGGGCTCATTCTTGATATTTGAAGTTCACTTGGAGCGAGGTAAGTTTCCTTTCTAATCTTGTAAGAGGAAATTGTCCCCATAGGTACAATAATTGAGTAATTTGCTACTAAATGCGGGGGCTACGTACGCACTAGGTGACGAGAGTACGACGTACCTACTATTATGTTAATTGTCCGGGTAGTCTAGGACTTATATCATGCTTTATTGGTGAATGTCTCTATATTTTCTTGCTAATGTGACCACTTAGGATATGCTAGAGGCTTGGAAAGGAAAATAAGCGAATGTATACACTTGTGGATACTTGTATGAATTTATTTGGAAATAAATTCACATTCATGTTTTTTCTTGATATAAATTGATATTTGTGGATCAGGCCGATTGCCTCGGTAGAAATAGATGCATCTATGGTTCGCGCCATTCGACCCTCTGGTAGTGCACAGTTTATTTTCTGTTGGATCGGACCGTCGACCTCGGCATAATGTGAGCATGATATCTATGTGAAACCTTATCTATGACTTGTCCTGCTAAATATTTGAAATGTGATTGGTTGACTGCAAAGTTGTTCAGAACATGACTTATTATCTCTTGTTACACACTGTTGATTATCTGTGACTCCCATGCTTAGTATAAAACCTTATTATATTATTTGACCCTAGTGGTATCAAGTCGATCTCTCGTCTCTATTTCTTCGATATTAGACGGGATACTTACTGGGTAGATGTTATTTATGTACTCATACTACACTTCTGTACTTAATTGTACAGGATTTAAGGCATGTACATCTGGCTATCAGTTTGGTGCGCGCCCCTGATTCATAGTTTGAGACTTCCACGGTGAGCTGCTCCCTTCCTGTGACATTCAGCAGCTTGATGGAGTCTTTCTTTACTTTTGCTGTCTATTGTATCTCGGACAGTAGGATAATTTTTATTCTTTTATATATTCTACCAGTTTTCCATTACTTGTGACACCAGGTCTTGGCACACACGTTAGTAGACTATCATTTTGGGGTTGTATAACTATTTTTGACATATTATTGTTCATCTATGATTTGACTTGAGCTTTATAAATTTCTGTACTTATTTTTGGTAAAAGTAAAAATGAGAACAAAATTTTATTTTTCCGCGTTGGCTTGCCAGACAACGGTGTTGGGCGCCAGCACGATCTATTTTTTGAAATAGGTCGTGACAGTTAAGATAATAGAAGACTTTTGAGATCAGTAAACTCCTTTTGGTCAAGGGAGTTTCATATACAACACTTTTTTATGGTA
The DNA here is from genome assembly GCA_026770625.1 of Nicotiana glauca. Lineage (NCBI taxonomy): Eukaryota > Viridiplantae > Streptophyta > Magnoliopsida > Solanales > Solanaceae > Nicotiana > Nicotiana glauca. Next base: position 245,620 of record MU736995.1, on the reverse strand, counting down.
ATGATGCTGCCGAAAGCTGTAATAATAGCAGTAAACAATATAAAAAAAATAAAAACGGACCATCTCAAAATAATTGCAACAGAGAACTATAAAGCCAAAGAACTCGCACATCACCTTTCAAAGGTCCAAGATCAAGAAACTTTTCTTTTTGAACTTAGTTAAATGAAAATTAATAAAGTGATGGAAGAAGATAATGATTAACAATATTTTAGAAATTTGCAGGGGTAAGTCTTCTTCTAAACTACCATAATCAATTCAGAATCACAAATATAATCTTTCTTTTTCCACTTTGGATTCAATTGCTGAACCTAGTAATCTAATTTAATTAAAGAAAATATTCATACTTTCAAGAAAATTAACACAAAACTAACTATTATCAGTGTAAATTCTACTCAAGGACCACAATGCCACCCTATAGAATCATTTTTATCTACAAAATAATTTAACATTCGATCTTCAACTACCTTTTAATTTGTATATAAAGGTGGTCTTTGAGACAAAGCCAAAGGTGACTATTACAAAGCCAAAAACTAATTTATTTGTGAGAGTGAAGGCTAAGTTCATGATATAAATGGTGGTGGCAGCGACGACAAGATACTATATGGAAATATAATGCAAAAATTATAGTGAACAATATCAACCAAGGAATTTACTTTTACAAGAGTTAGACGAAGTTTTCTTACCATTATGTCATCCATAAGTCTTAAACAACTTGCCTCATTTGAACCAGTTAAATTAGAAATAATGTTGAAAATTCCAGCAGAAATCCCATTCTGTTAAACATAGTAAACTACATAATTTAATTTGTCGTACAAATTAATGGAGAGGAATGATACAAGAACAAGGAAGAAACACAGATAGTGCGACAAGAGAAATTTATGTATTCTGTTGTTTTAATATCTTCTTTTCCATAATCAAAGTATTTTCTTTTCTCAATCTTTTTTGTTTAATTCTGTATTTACTGCCGGTGAACCTCAACCCTTACAGAGCTGGGAACCTCTTGGTGCTCTGTGTTGTTTATTCCCCCACTCACAGAGAGTGTAGAATCATTAGCCGGAACAATCTTGTTAAGAAATAAATTACCTTTCTGATTTCTTAGGCCCCTTTACAGAGACTTTGCCTAGAATCTCCTACTATATTTTCCAATTTATCCAACCGAATAGACTTCTCAATATCTTCACTTTCCTTGGTTGAAGATGAACATAAATTAAAAAGATTGTGAATATAAAACTCAAAAACTTAAAACCTGAATTGATCAAAGCAGAGAGCTAGCTGATACTGATAGAGCAAAATAAATCCGCACAAATCCAGCTAGACAATGTAAGTTTGATTGTGACAGAGTCGGTATCAGTTATGAAATTTATGGTCATAGCAACCATCCAGAGGAGAAACAATGGCCAAAGACAGTGATCGACTGAGAATGAATGAGGAACCATAATAAAATCTCACCTAACAATTAATAGGAGAGAGTTTCATACATACTCCTAAATAGTCGTCCCAACAATACAAACACAAATTAACTTTAGTATTAATCACTTTAGCATTAGCTTTAGTCCATGGATGTCGATGATATTATGCTAAGACGTGAACAAAATTCACAGATGAAAGCATTTGCAGTCAACCCCGTGAGAGGTCCATATTGCTGCTCAAAGTAGTCTTATTTAATTAATCTTCTGACTGAATTTTAATGCACCAAAATGTTTTCATACGTTAATCTTCCTCAATCATTTATTTTATTTTACCTTGAAATACTATGAAGGCTAGAGGACTGTGAATATGATATAGGGAGGAGATAATATTTTATCTAATACTTGGTTTAGTAAAGTAACTCCCAAGTAGCCCCTTTCTACTGTTATAAACAAAATTGGTACAAATGGAATCATTGAACATACAACTAAATATTAGTTAACCATTGAGGCTATGTATGCTCCTACTCGCCAAAACTGACCTCTTTCTTTTTTTCCCTTTACTGAGTTATTCATCATGTAGGAAACACCTACATAATTGTTGCTCCCAAACGTACATGCTTGTATATGTGGTCGACAAGTAATATAGGATTGTAAGTCCAGATATCGTACCCACAAGGACTTGTGATTAACTATCACTAAATTAAACCATAAAATTAATCTATTCAAGCGAATCCTAACTTATCAATATTTAATTAAAATTAATCTGGAGTAACAAATTAAGATATTAAAAAAACAACAAGAAGCTTAAAGACGAATTCAATGTGAGTGAATATTCTAGAGCTATGGGTTAGCTAATAATCCCGTTGAGTTTTCTCCCTAAATTGTCTAATTAATTTATCTAGTATTGGTTGACAGGATTAATATTACTCGTAGCCTTCTCCCGAAGTACAACTCACCTATTCAAGCTATATTCCTATGAAAATAGGATTAACAAGAGTGCATTTATAATTTTCGTATAATAACCAAGTAAGGCGATTAGATATATTCCTATCATAACCGCAAATTCGCTCCCCCTCAGAGTTAAGATCTTGCTCTACTCAATCTTATATGCAATTTAGAATTTCCTCTTCTGAGTTCAATCCTAGATTCGTAGATAGTATTCAATTGGTGATCAAACATTCAAATAATTAAGCGCAAGATTGAATAAGTAAAACAATATGATAAAATAATAAGAAAAATTTAAGATTCAAACTACAACGTTCATGTAGCACTAAAAACTCTAGAACTAATAAACTATGATATTAAAGAAAGAGAAGATGAAGAAAAACTAGTTAGAAGCCTCCTTCAATCGTGGTGTGTGTTGCTGTATGTGAATTCCCCTTCAAAGTATGTTAGATATCCTCCAAATTAGGTTTAGGACTCCTTATATACAAGTTCGAACCGTGTAGGACCGAAATAATTTTGTCCCGGACGAAATAGGAAAACCCCCGCAACACAACGTCGAGGCCAACGCCTAGCGCTGGCCGTGGCACCGGAGGTAGAAGCATTTTTTTTGCCTTCAATTCCGTTGCTCTTTAGAAGCCCTTCATTAATTATTACTTATTTCCTCTTTCTTTTGTCTTTAATTTAGGGGGACAAAATCCAAAGGGTGTCCCCCTTTTTTTATTAGTATTTCTTTCTTTCTTTTTCTTCCGCATTTTATTCAATTCTGCTCCAAGTCTCTTTATGTCCATACCGCTTTATTTGTACAAAATTAAAATATAATATTAAGTATAATGTAATATAATTAACACTCAAATGACGATTAAAAGTTCTAGAATATGAGATAACAATGGGTAAATATATGCATTTTTGGCCGAACATCAACACCCCACACTTAGAGTTTTGCTTGTCCTCGAATAAGTATTAACACCACTCTCAATAAATCAAGCCTTGAAGCACCACCACTTTGGTAGATGTGAGCACGTGACTTTTTTTCCTATACGAGAATTACTCCCAAAAAATGCGAAATAAAATAGTTTTGTGTTGTGAGTGATTTTGTGGATTTTTTATTATTTTTCTTTTATTATTTGTATTTTGTCTGTGCATGTCTATTTGTTTAAATTAATATAAAATACAAAAATATGTCGCATTTGCATCTAGGATTCAATTTTACATTTAGGAGTAATTAAGTATTTTTACAAAAATAAAAAAATCACAAAAATACGTACTTTGCATTTTAGCATTTAATGGCAAATTGTGTGATTCTATTTTTAATTGGTATTTAAATTGTATGTGATAATAGTTATTAGAAGCTAATTAGTATTTTGGCAAGTTGATTTTGGTTTTACAATTTAAATTAGGATTTTTAGGTTTTTAATTTTGAAGATTAGAAAAGAGACAAATGGAAAAAATGAGATGAAAATCAGACTGGGCCGTTGTCATTTTGACCAAAACCAGGCCCAAATTTCTACCCTTATCCGGTCCAAGTGGTCTGGCATTAACCCCAGCCAAACGATGACATTTTGATCAGGAAAATCTGGGACGTTGATCTCACTTGATCAAACGGTCTAGTTCAGCCCCAACATCAACCAAACGGCGTCGTTTAAAGCGTCCCCATCCAAGCCGTTGATCTGCATTTGATCCAACGGTTACAAATCACCCCCACGCCCCGACCCATTTCCACCTAAGACCGATCCGGTCTCAAAGAAATCGAAACGACGTCGTTCCAATTAATCAGCTGATCCAGGCCGTTGATCTTATTGATCCAACGGCCAGGATCAAATCCCCCATCCCGTATATAAGTTTCCAAAACGCACCCCACCCCTCCTTAGAACCCCCCCACCGTCTCTCCCATCCCTTAGAGACCATAGGTAACGCCACCGTCTTCCGACGTGAACCGTCGGCCAGAAATCGCCTCCACCGGCGGCCGACATCCAATCACCTCCATTTTTACACCCTAGGTACGCCTTACCCTCCCTATCTCCGATCCACCATCACCTTCACTCGAATCCCTTCCTAGCTTCTCGAATATTCAAAAACCAAACAGTCCCTCCGCCGTGTCCGGCGGCATCATCTCCGATGGCCACCAAAATTACACCCCTGAACCACCAGCACCTCCTCATCCCAAATACCAACTCCATTCCCTTCAAACACCCCTAGAATTTGTCGAATATTGAATCTAAACGATGAATCCTAGCGCCGCCACAAAATTCCCCGGTGGCGGCGCCGCCTCTGAACCACCCCACACTCACACCCCACAACCTCTTTGACTCCCTTACCCCAAATCCATCCTTAATCTCCCTCGAATAAGGACCAAATCCATCGAATGGTAAAACACAGCCAGGGCTAGCCCTAAGTTTAAAATCCAGCGAGCTACGATGACCTTTGGATTACATTGGACTTTAGTCGTGTGTTTTCATTACTGGAAACATGCGATTAAAGTCCATTTCAGTCCAAAGCAAAAAGGCGAGGAATTTCCTGTTTGGTCCAATTCTATTCCCGGGTATTTTTCCAATTCTCCTTTATTTTTTATTTTATAATTTTTATTTTTTAGTTCTTAGTACCCTTCTCCTCTTGTTTCATTTCTGTTTCTGTATCTATGTTGAACTGAACCCATTCATATGAGATTAGTTCTTCACAACATTTGAATTGCTTAGTCGTGCGTTATTAAATCAAAATGGCTTGGTCACTCAAATGTCGTGAATTGGTTGTTTGTTAATCTGTTATCATGAACCTGTCAATATATTTAACTTTTTCTTGTTGTTTCTTCCTTTTGGTCTCTAAAAATGTTAGTGTGTATGTTTGGTCTCTTTGATTTTTAGTTTTTTTTTCTTTCAAATTAATCAGTTTTCATAGGCCGTCTGTGTTGAATCCGTAATAATTTCCTAGTTAATTTCCTATTATTGGTTTTAATCTGCTTTGCCTGATATTAGTTTAGAAATGTAATTCGTTTCGAGTGTGGTAAGCCTACGTATCTATATCAGAAGTCTGATCTTGTTAGTTCAATAAGATTTGCCCTGTTTCATTGATCCTATGTTTGATGCCATTTGATCTGATTTTGAGCTTCTGTTCCTGAGCTGTAAGTTTAAGTTAATAAGAGAATTGGTTATAGCTGGTGATGTGCAAAACCAGGGGTAGGGTAAATCACAGGGGTGGTCTCAGGGGTATTTTGGGACTTAAAAATTGGAGAATTATTTAATTTGAGTGCTCTGTCTACTAAGCTAATGTACTAGTAAAATATTGCATTTGTTTAGTAATAATGGGGAATGCACTTGCTATTTTTAAGAAACTGAAATAGACACTATTGATTAAATAAAAAGGCACTAGAGTAATGAGGTGATTAAAGAAATAAAGGGGATAAGTTGATAATGGATGGAGCACTTACTAAATGCCTATATTATAGGCTGAATCAGAAATAGAAAGGGGGGGGGGGGCAAATTAAGAGATAGCTGAATATACAGAGATTAAAAGGGATTGGGATTAAAAACAAAAAATACAATCTGAGACAGAGTTTGGATAGAGCTTAAAAAAGAGCAGTGAGATTGATTTTGAGAGGAAGAACATTAGACTTCCTAGGCAAACATACAAAAGCTATAAAAATTCATTCAGTTTCCTAGTTTAAAACTGAAGTTTCAGTAGTTGGTTTTGATCTTCTAGCCTAGTTTTGAGTTGTTGGAATTTTTTCTGAGATTCATTGTTCCAGTTTTGGGTGTGTTCGAATCATGTCATGGTCATTTTGAGTTATATTAGGTTGGTTCAGTTAGCTCATAGGTCTATTCGTTGGTGTCTTTCAAGCTGAAATAGTTGTTGGTTGTCTGTTGCTGTGGTATCACTATTGATCGATGTTACTGCGCTGTTACTGTTGTTGTTGCTTGCTGCACCCGTTGTTTATTGCTACTGATCTTACTTCCTCTTCATTTTTCTCAATTCCAGGTACACGCTTAAGTTCATTGATGTAACCTCAGTTTGAAGTGAAATGAAGATCTTCCCTGTTGAATCCTCTTGTTATTTGTTTTAATTTGCCTTCTAGCATCTATTAGTTTATGTAATAGACATGGTTTGTTTTAGGACTGTGTGCACTATTCTGGATTGTTGCAAAAACGTATGGACTGTTGCTTAAGAGTATTTGGTTATTAAGTTATTAGTTAGTTTAATAGTATTAACATAGCCTAATAATTTAGCATAGTTTGTGTTAGTAATATAGGTAGTATAGTTAGTGCATGTCAGTTTATTTTTGCCCTTTTGGAATATTTGGAAACTCATCAGTATTAAATAAATAAAATAATTAGAGCACAGAATCAAAATTTGATTGATCAATGGCCTGCTACTTGAATAATTGTATATTGTTCTCTTTGTCATAATCATTGACATCAATTTAGACCCAATTTAAGTTACTATCAATAGCCATTTGGGCATTAAAACACCTGAACCGTGAGCCCAGGTCCATGTTAACCCCTCTCACATTTGGATTCGGACCCATGCCTTGACTGGCAACTCATTGGTGTGGCAAGTGCATCACTCTTTTGTTGGGCTTATATCAGAGCTCAATGGATGGCCTTAATACATAACTACCATCTAGTTCATTTCAATTCAATAACAAATACTTATGATTGTGTTATGCTATTAAAGACAAAATAAACATAGAGAACCATAGCTGCTTTTAGGTTTGCCTTTAAAAAAATAAAATGAGACGAGCCTCGGCCCTCGATAAATGCTTATACAAAATACTTAGAAACTTGGGAGAACCGTTTAGCAAATTTCACGGTCTTCCTCAAAGATAATAAACGCATAGTTGCTTTAGGCGCGTATTTTATTAATATTACCTTCCTAAATACGGGTGCACATTTATGTGACCCAAATCTAAATCTCAATGAAGTCAAAATGTGTCAAAAACCGCGGGTGCATTGGTGCGACGTGGTTCGAGATGCATTTTCACGACGTTGCAATTCTTATAAAAATAGAAAAATAATAATAAAAGCGGGTTACTAATAAAAGGCACATAGGTTAGAACATATTTTGAAATTAGATAAAATCAACTGCAACAGTTGAGCGACCGTGCTAGAACCACGGAATCCGGGAATGCCTAACACCTTCTCCCGGGTTAACAGAATTCTTTATCCGGATTTTTGGTTCGCAGATTGTAATATAGAGTCATATCTTTCCTCGGTTAGGGATTAAACCGGTGACTTGGGACACCATTAATCTCCCAAGTGGCAACTCTGAATAATTAATAACTAAATCCCGTTCCGATTGTCCTTTAAGTGGAAAAACTCATTTACGCCCTCGCGGGTGTAGTGAAAAAGGAGGTGCGACAGTAGATACTAACAATTAGGCTCTATTGCAACTCAAAAAATCATATATACACTTCCTTATCATCGTGCAAGATATACAAGTCCCAAACATACAACAAACTTCTCACCTCTTAACCTCAGAGACGGACTCTAACTTACTAATTTATGCTTGCTGACCAACTCTGTCAAAGAAGCTAATAACATCACCGATCTATCATGAAACAAGTGCCCTCACAAGAATAAATAGTCCATACACTCAAATGAAAGAATGAATATAATTTAAGGACTTAGCATCAAAGAACAATGTAGACGGCAAAATCGGAGGGTTTCATTTCTCGTTATCGAGGTACTTCAAAAGATTGTCTCGAAGCCCTGAGGCTTTGAGATCGCGGTCGAGTCCCCTCTCTCGAGATTCATCAATGCCCGGCATGAGACAATGTTGACCGCGTCTAGGATAAAAATGGGAAGTTCCCAAGGCGCATGGCTAAGACCGACGGAGCCTAGTAGGCTATCTAGACCCGGTTCAGAGCATCAGGGGATCATATCTAGTTGTCCCATCCCCATGTCTTTGTAATTAATGCCTCTTGTACTTCGTTGGGATTCCCCTCCTATATAAAGGGGATCCTTGTCATTTTTGTAAACCACTGTTGCTCCAGCTACTCCACATGAATATACGAAAAATATTCTCTCTTCATTCTAACATACCTTCTTGCTGTTATTGTCCTCAGTTATTATCTTCATTATCGTTCGTCATTTATTCCTTATCATTGTCCATAAAGAGCTTTCATTGATTTTATCATAACCCGATCACCCTCGATAGCTCGTAGCTAAGCCCGGGAATCAACCTCGAGGCCTTGAATCGACAAGCTCGAGGCCCTAGTTGATCAACCTCTCGGTTTGATTATAACTCTATCTTTAGCTCTTATTTCATTTCTAAGTCTCACACATATAGCAACAATTTTCTATCAACTAGCATAAAAATAGATCACGCATTTTTAGAGTCCCATCAACAAATTTAATTATTATTACCATTTTTGGGGTAAACAGTTTGGCGCCCACCGAGGGGCTAAAAATAATACTCCCTCCATTTTAATTTATGTGAACACATTTGACTGGGCACGGAGTTTAAGAAAAAAGAGAAGACTTTTAAACTTGTGTTGTAAAATGAAACACATATATTTTGTATTGTTATAAATCATTGCATAAAGGTAAATTGTTTCCAAATAGGGAAAGAGGTCATTCTTTTTGGCGCGGACTAAAAAGGATTAGCCTTCTGAAGGCACAATAGTTGGCCATCATGTTATTTTTGAAATGTTATAGGCACAACAGCTGGCCATTCCTTAGCTGCAAAGTCACCAGAAAACCCCTAGCACGATAGATTTAACGGGTCGATAGCCGATCCTGTCATCGGGAAGATGCTCAAGGACCTCACTAGAAGGATCAAATCAGGTAAGAAAATGATAGAAGTCAATGACAAGAAGGTCAAGACCTACAACTCCAAGGTCGACCAAATTCCGGGAGCTCCCCCAGTCCTGAAAGGTGTGGATTCGAAGAAGTTGATACAAAGGATGTTCACAGAGGAAGCTTCCCCGAAACCCATTCCAAAGAAATTCAGAATGCTAGAACTTGCAAAATAAAACGAAACCTCAGATCTCAATGAGCACATTACTGCTTACACTTGCGCAGTGAAGGGCAATGATATAAAAGATGATGAGATCAAGTCCCTCTTACTAAAGAAGTTTGGGGAAATGCTTTCTAAAGGGGCGATTATGTGGTATCATAAGTTGGCCCCAAACTCTATAGACTCGTTTGCCATGTTGGTGGATTCCTTCATAAAGGAGCATGCCGGGGCCATCAAGGTGGCCACCAGAAAATTCGACGTCTTCAAAATCAAGCAACGGGAGAACGAGATGCTGCGAGAATTTGTATCTCACTTTCAAATGGAAAGAATGGAACTACCACTGGTATCCGATGACTGGGCGGTACAGGCGTTCACTCAAGGTCTGAATGAGCGAAGCTCGGTAGCTTCGAAGCAGCTGAAGGAGAACCTGGTCGAATACCCCGTTGTGACTTGGTCGGATGTTCATAACCGATACCAGTCGAAAATCAGGGTCGAGGATGATCAGGTGGGAGCCCCCTCAGGCTCGGTATACATAAGCAGGCTCCTAGCGAAGGAGTCAAAGCCAAACAAAGAAAGATATTAGCCATACATCAATGATCGAAGGAATGCCCCAAGGTGCAACCCACCTCGAAATGACCAAAGGATAGACCGAGGACAGAATCCTCGAGGACTCGTCAACAGAGTTGGATTCGACAGGAGCGTAGGACTAGCAGAGGCACCTCGCATGTCAGAATACAACTTCGATATTGATATATCAGATACTGTCTTCGCAATCACCAAAATCAAAGACGTCAAGTGGCCCAAGCCTGTGCAATCAGATCCTTTGCAAAGGAACCATAACTTAGTATGAAAATTTCAAAACACGCATGGCTATATGACTGAGGATTGCCACCAACACTGAGTGGAAATAGCCAGACTAATCAATAAAGGTCAACTCAGAGAATTCTTAAGCGACCGGGCCAAAAACCAGTTCCGAGAAAGACAGACGACCAAGAAGAACAAAAACGAATAAGCCACAACATGTTATCCACATGATCTTGGGGGCATCGATGCTCCCCAGGAACCCGTGATGAGAAAGACAAAAATATCCATCAACAGAGAAAAACAAACCCGAGGATACATACCCGAAGATGCCCTTACGTTCAGCGAAGAGGACACTGAGACCTTGTCTCAACCTCACGACGACGCATTGGTAACCTCTTTCCTCGTAAATACATTTCAAATAAAATGTGTACTTGTGGACCCAGGTAGCTCGGCCAAGATTATTAGGTCGAGGGTAATAGAGCAGCTCAGACTGCTTGACCAAATTGTGCCCGCCACTCGAGTCCTCAACGGATTCAACATGGCAAGTGAAACAACGAAAGGGGAAATCACCCTCCTAGTCAGCATGGTCGTCACAACCCAAAATGTCAAATTCCATGTCATCGAAAGAGACATGAGGTACAACGCCTTGTTCGGATGATCGTGGATACACTGCATGAGAGCAGTACCATTCACCCTCCACCAAATGATGAAATTCCCAACAAAGGATGGGATCAAAAACATCTACGTGGAATAGCATGCGGCAAGGGAAATGTTTGCAGTACACGATATGGCACCAGCACCAATAGCTCCATTCACAAAAGGGATAAAGTGTAGTCAAACTACATCTCGTATTAAGCCCGATTAAGAAAAGCAAAGGACCGTACCGCGTCCTCATCACAAGCTACTGGGACATCTCGAACCTCGGAACATCGCCGACACATCCCACACTAAGGTATAACCGTCTCCCTTTTTATTTTATATTTCGTACTAATCCTTATGCAGGCGCCTGATCAAAGCAGTCAAAGCCCTGACCCAGCCCGAAGACCTTAAGGTTTTAAATCATCCATTGCACTATTTTCCTTCAACCTAGTTTTTATCCCGACAAGGGTTTTACTGGCAAGGTTTTTAACGAGGCAACAACTATATGCTACCTAAGGAAGATCCAACAAGTGTTCAAGGCTTCTTTCGCAATTAACCTCAAATACTGGGGACATTCCCCCGGAAGGTCAGTCACTCAGAAAAGCCAAGAAATGCCAAATGGGTCCCCAATAGAAAAATGATGTATCGGGCCAAACGGTCAAATGAACTGTGTTCGTATAACCGGGCCCCCGATGGCGGAGACATATGTACTTGTATCAAGTAATCAAAGACTACCTTTATCGAAGCATCTCATACTCCAAAGGAAACCCAGCATTTTCGCAAAAACAATTCCTCCATCAAAACGGCTCGAACGCTCGGGGACTGGCATCGACAATTCGACACCTGAAGGACCTTCGGGTCAGGACTCCAAACTAATAAGCCCTCAATGAGGCAACTTGAAAATCATAAAACGTCTCCAAACCTGAAAGTGCCCCGAATACTCGGGGGCTGGCATCAAAATCTCAAAAAATGCACGATGTCAGGGTCGGGATCTCCGAAATTGTAAGCCTTCAATGAGGCAATACAAAGTCTACAAGTGACGGCTTCCGAGCCAAGGTACCATTGATGACTCAAGGACTGTTGCCAATTGCCATTCATTAAAAAACCCAAGGCCATAAGTCCCTGAGCGGGTCGACTCAGTTTCGTAAAACCTACATAAGGCAACAACAATATTTGTAAGACCTCAAGAAAGGCATGAACAATACTTGTACCAAGTATCCAAAACTGTAAGACCTCAAAGGCATGAAAAATTTGTAAGACCTTACTACAGGAAAAAACTTGATCCCGAAGTTTAGGCTATATATCAAACTTTTAAGACCCCTAAAATGGCATACCATTGATATAGACCCCTAAACTACTTTACTCGGGACCAAAATGGCTCTAGCCAAGCACAAATGACTACGGTCATATGGCTGTACCAACCAAACTAATACAATTTGAAGATGCCCGACCATCGTTACAAAATCAGAGGCCTTCAATTACTTCGAATCCACTTCGAAAAGAACCGATTAAATAGGCTACCCTTGATACAGGCAAAAAAGGGCTTCGACCATGTCAGCTCCTAAACATCGGCTTTGAGATACTCAGCCTCCTAGCCAAAACCTCCCGAGGTGCTCGATCATCGCCATATAATGACTCATAATTAAGGCTTTTTAAGCCATCGAAGAGCCAGGCATACACTATTTCAAAAATCCTTATCGAGGAAAAAATAAAGCCCACATAAAAAAAAAGTCGCTTTGACCCAAGGCATAAGAGCCATAGTCGCCAGCCTGCACAAAAGACCACATCGGTCCAAAGCGTAAGAGCCATTGTTGCCAGCTCACAAAAATTTGAAAACTTGAGGGTCGATTGAGCTCGAGTCGTAACCCAATTCAGAGTCTGAACCCAAAATAGTTAACTACATATGCCGAAGGGCAAAGCATAAGAGCCATTGTCACCAGCTCACACAAATCTAAAAACTTGAGAGTCGAGTGAGCTCGAGCCAAAAACTAACTCGGAGATTGAACCCAAAATAGTTAACTACATATACCTAAGGTCAAAGCATAAGAGCCATTGTCACCAACTCATACAAATCTAAAAACTTGAGGGTCGATTGAGCTCGAGCTGAAAACTAATTCGGAGACTAAACCCAAAATAGTTAACTATATATGCCTAAGGGAAAAGCCTAAGAGCCATTCTTGCCAGCTCACACAAATCTGAAAACTTGAGGGTTGATTGAGCTCGAGCCGAAAACCGACTCGGAGACTGAACCCAAAATAGTTAACTATATATCCCTAAGGGCAAAATGTAATAGTCATTGTTGCCATCTCTCACAAATATAAAACCTTGACAGTCTATTGAGCTCGAGCCAAAACCCGACTTAGAGACTGAACCCAAAACAATTAACTACATATGCCTAAAGGCAAAGCGTAAGAGCCATTATTGCTAGCCCAATGAGCCTCAGGTTCATACACATAAAAGATCGCTTCGATCGAAGGCGTAAGAGCCATCGTCGCCAACCCATGCAAACATAAAAAATTGAGGGTCAAAAATGATCGAGCCAAAACCCGACTTAGAGACTAAAACCCAAAACAATTGAGCAAAAGCATAAGAGCTTAAACGCCAGCTTATACTAAAGGTCACATCAGACAAGTGCATAAGAGCCCACGACCGGCCTAATGAGCCCCAGGGCCATATCACGAATCTAAGGATTGTCACTAACCTCGAGACCAGTTCACCTGGCCAAATTCAAGACAGAAAGGGATACAGAAGAAGTAAAGCCACATGGTTTTCTTTTATACACATACGCGAAAAAACACGATCTCTATATATAAAACTGCTTTGAAAATGCTACATTCAAAATGCAAAAATCTGCGCCCTCCCCCTTGGAGCCACGACATGTTGGCCTCATCTTCACTTTCCTAGGTATCGAACAAAAGTAACCAAGTATAACGCTCGTCCGCCCTCACTCGCGCCAACTCTTTCGAGAGAACAAAACCCCTAGCGCAGATCTCCTCGAGAATCTTTCTTCGAGACATGCAATGAGCATATTCTTTGATCCTCTCTTCACAATCCATGATCATTCTCAACTCGGCTTGAGCATCAGTAGCGTCCTATAAATTGCCATCTCCGGATCAGCCTTAGTTTGGCTCAGTATTGCTCCAGTCCAGGTATTAACGATCTTAGCCCTGACCTTCGAAAGCTCAGATTAGAGCTTCGTGATCATATCATCTTGAACTATGGTATTATCATAATCTAAGCGGAGTTGAACCTCGAAGGCAGGAACTTTAGCCAAGGTACCTGTCTCCTCTAAAGCCTGAACATCCGCCCGAGCTCTTAGCTCGTCACAGTTATTCTTGACTCTATTAGCTTCATCCTGAAGAAGTTCCAGGGCTTCCGTCTTTTTCTGCAACTAGGATAGACAAAGTGTTAGCCTTAGAAGCTAAAAGGTGAAATGCATACTCACCCAGGGCTAAAAACTACCTACTCCATCAAGTAGATCTCGTAACTCGAGCTATGACACGCCTCATATTGCAAATATGCCAGCCCGACTTCCTTTTCCACGCAAAGGAGCCTAAGATATCTATTCTCATGTAGAGTTTTCCGGAGCCTAGATCCATGATGGAGCAGCTCAGACCTAAGCTTGTCAAAGGCCTACAAAAGAAAACTCGATAAGGAAAATAAGACATGAGATTCAAAATGCCTATGTCGAAACTCACCACGAAGTGAAGCCATCGAACTTCCTCGAAGGTCAAGCGCACATCTATTAGTCTAGCTCTCTTAGCCCTAGAAAAATTGACTCTGGTCAAGGCACGGTTGCTCGGACAAACCACCTTTCCAGAATTAGGAACCATGTGCGCGCTAGGCTTAGGCGATGTTTCTGTCTCGAAGCCCGAGCCCCGTTCTGCCTTACTCTTGAGCGCCATCACCCTATGAAGGCATATCCTGCTTATTATTATCGTTTTTTAGCCCGGGAGATATCAACCCCTCCCTCTGTTCGGAGGAGCATGTCCTCACCTCAGAAGGCTCTCCGATACCTACGACAACATGATTAATACGCAGAAGGGGAAAATCTCTCCCCATATGAATAAAGGGAAAGGAAAAAGTAGTACAAGCATATACCGTGACGTTTTGCTTACCATCTTCCTTGGGACAAAGCTCGCCATTTGCGATCATTGCAAGTCGAGTGGGTCGCCAGTTTTCGGACCCAATCCAACAAATCATGAATGTCGCCCAACACCCATGAAACCGCTATAGAAAAAGAAAAGGAGGCATGGTTACAAAACAAGTCTTCGCCATAAACAAAGCAATGAAGGCACGGGATGCATCACTTACATGTATAATTACATTCCTTAGGGAATGGCATAAAATCCACGGGGATAATGGTGCACACCCGAATGAATCGACTCATCCACTCCCGATCTCCATCCTCCTTATCCTCGATGACGAAGGGCGTGGTCGACCGGTATTGCAAGGTTAGCAGACCTCGATGGTGAAAGGGCCTATACAACCTGATAAGATGACTGAGCATAAATTCAAGCCCCGCTTTCTCCATGAAAAACCTCATCATCAACACTATTCTCCAAAACGATGAGTGGATCTGTGCCAAGGTAACCCGATACTTTAAACATAAGTCGAGCACAACCCTATCAAGGGGGCCCAGTGTGAAAGGATATGTGTACACATTCATAAATCGATCAACATGATCCGAGATGCCCTCATCCAGGGAAAGTGTCTGTAACACTACTCTCTCCCCCCCTCCGCAGTCTCTCCTCACTAACTCAAGGTGATCCTCTCTTATCAAAGAAATAATCTTCAAGGTAAACTCTCATTGATCTTGAGCATCATGAGTAGAACTCTCCCCTTTCTGCCAAACAGACCCCGATGTTGCAGTCATGGCTATGGCGAGACTAGAGAACTGAAATAGGGACCTGTTCAAATACTTTAGTGCTGAGGTAATAAAGGGCTTAACGCCAAAACATGAGGACAACTATCTAAAAAAAGTGGTATCTCCAAAGAAGGAGAAGCAACCCTGTATATGAGGAAATGACAATAGTTCGCTTACCTAAAAAGCCAACGACTTCGTCGCCAGTCCCAAGGTGGTACCCAACCTCAAGGACCTCCATCAAAGGAAGTTAGGCCCCAGGAGGCCGACGATATCATCGCCAGTCTTGAGGTGGTACCCCACCTCGAGGACCTCCATCAAAGAAAAGTTAAGTCCTAGGAGGCCGACGATATCATCACCAGTCCCGAGGTGGTACGCGACCTCAAGGACCTCCATCAAAGGAAAGTTAGGCCCCATGAGGCCGATGACATCATCGCCAGTCCCGAGGTGGTACCCGACCTCGAGGACCTTCTCAAAGGAAAATTAGGTTGCAGGAGGCCGATGATATCATCGCTAGTCCCGAGGTGGTACCTGGCCTCGAGGACCTCTATTAAGAGAAAACTAGGCTTTAAGAAGCCAGTGGCATCATCTCCAATCCCGAGGTGCTACCCGACCTCGAGGATCTTCGCCAAAAAATGAGTTTGGCTCCAGGAAGCTTCTTACATCATTGCAAGATTAGAGACGATACCCGATTTCGAAGGCTCATCCCAAGAGGAAAAAATAAGAACTTAGAACTCCGTCCATAAGGGTTCGACCTCAGGATATCATCTAAATCTAGGCAACCCCCCATCAGGGACCTATATATAACGCTTTAAAGGTTATCTTCAAAGCAACTTTCCAGATGCCTAAATTTAACCCTCACTCGGCCCCGATCATTGGGTCTCCGAGCTAATTCCCCCTCAAAGATTACCGCATGGTCTAAGTGATAAGTCATGATTTCAAGGCTCGAGGTATTATTTTCATACAGCTCAAAGCAAGGGTCCCGACGACCCGACTTTATCGGACGAATTCAAGCTTGGTCCGAGGAATAACAGAGGGTTCCAAAGGGTGTTATTTTTATCGATCAAAGGTTGAAAAAGATACTCGCATCTGGGTCTGACATAGGCAATAACTAACAGATTTATACATTCAGAATCTCCACGAACAGCAAACATCAAAGACAGAATTGAAGAAACACCTTTGTATTCGTGAACATTCGATTACAACAGTCCACGAGGGGTCCTTACACATGATTACAAAATCCCACGAGCCTTACACAAAAATAAAGAAGTGAAAATGTATACATATAGCAGAAGCCTAAAGACTAGCCTATTCTCCAGGGAGCATCCTCAGCGATAGCGTACTCAAGCACCACTTCCTCAACGATATCGTCCTAGTCCCTTAAAATAGTACTTCAAAGCAGAAGATGAAGAAGAAAGTGGGAGGAGAAGAAAGGGATGAAAAAATACCACATCCCGGTAGAAGGCTCGGTGAGCATCGGCCTTGCTTGCATGGCTACTTTAGTTCCACTTCTTGGGAAGTTGTGCCATGCAAGATACCGGCTAAAGATGCCACTTTACCCCAAGGAAATGAAAGAGGGTATAGTATACCAGGCCAGGGTAGGAGGGTAATCAGCGGTGTATTGTCCGACCACCCTCGTGAGCAACGGTGTATAGTCCAAGCGCATCATTGAGATGGGAGAGATTGGCCTCTCCGTGTCACTATCTCGAGCCAACAACAGCAACAACAACGGCAATTCGATGCAGTTTCGCTCACCAAGAGTATGCCTTATAAAAGAGTCGTGACATGACTGATAAGAACTCTGCCATATAACCTTGAGGCCATAGGCCCCAAGCATGGTTAATATCAATAGAAGAAGATAGTAAAGAATAAAGATATGGAAAGATATAGAAAGACATTTGATAAAGGGATAGTGCTAGAAGACCCCCATTTATATGGGATGGTAATGTGGGTGTCAATGCCTTTGGAAGACAGATCGGTAGGCACAATCAATGCTTTATTGAAAACCAAATCGACAGCAGTACTGCCGCTTTGAAGAATGGGAATCGACAGTGCATTAAGTGACGCTAAAAAGACTAGTCCATGGGATGTCCCAGTTATCATGAAAGATCACATCACAAGTTGAGGTCATCAGTCTGACGTTATCATGGTAAACCTGAATATCTGGATATCAAAATCGTTTCCTATCGATTTGTTCTAGGAAACGCAAATACTATCTGTATACAGAAAAATCAGAGGGTTTAATTTCTCGTCATCGAGGTACTTCAGAAGATTGTCTCGAAGACTCGAGGCTTTGAGATCACGTTCGAGTCCCCTCTCTTTCGAGATTCGTCGACGCCCAACCTGGAGATAATATTGATCACGACTAGGATAAAAATGGGAAGTTCCCAAGGTGCATGGCTAAGACTAACGGAGCCTAGTAGGCTATTCTAGACTCGGTTCAGATCATCAGAGGATCATATCAAGTTGTCCCATCCCCATATCTTTGTAATTAATGCCTCTTGTACTTCGTTGGGATTTTCCTCCTATATAAAGGGGATCCTTGTCATTTTTGTAAACCAATGTTGCTCCAGTTGCTCCACATGAATATACAAAGAACATTCTCTCTTCTTTTGTTACATACCTTCTTGCTGTTATTCCCTTCATTTATTATCTTTATACTCATTCGTCATTTATTGCTTATCATTGGCCATAAAGAGATTTTATTGATTTTATTATAACTGTTAGCCCTACCCCGATCACCCTCGATAGCTCATAGCTGAGCCTGGGAATCGACCTCGAGGGCCCAAATCGACAAGCTCGAGGCCCTAGTTTATCATCCTCTCGATTTGATTATAACTCTATTTTAGCTCTTATTTCATTTCTAAGTCTTACACATCTAGCATCAACTGCTTAATGAGTAGCACAAAAATAGATCACATATTTTTAGAGTCCCATCAAGAAATTTAATTGTTATTACCATTTTTGCGGTAAACAAACAACTCTCTCACTCACAAAATAATTCACATGTATGCACAAAGAACCATATGCTCGCCCATTATGTACATCTATACTAATTAAGTATGCTCGAATAGATACAAATAGGACTTTAACGGGTTGTATGTTAGCTAAGGGATGGGTAGGAGAACTATATAATAGTGACTTACACTTCCCTAAGAACTTTGCACTTTTAGACTTCATCACCCATTACTTTCTACTCTTCACTTTTATTTTTCAGCCCTCTCTTCATCTATTACTTCACAAGTATTTCCCTCATATTAAGAGCGTTTTTTTTCAAAGCAATTTGTTTTTCATTCTCTTTTTTTTTCTTTCTTTTTCATTTTTTTCTTCATTTTTATTCATGTCACATTCTTTTCAAGAAGGCATTTTCACCACTTTTCATCCATCATTGGTCACTATTTTTCACTTAATCATCCCATTCTTTAAATTTATCAATTACTATCACAGTCTAAGCAGCAGTGCTAAAGGAAGCAGGGTGCCAAAACTAGAGATTCAATAAAAGGATCAAAGCAAAAATAAGGCTTCCAAACAAAAGGCTACAAGCTCAAAGGGCTAGCTAGTGGTATAATAACTAAATATGCTAAAATTCACAAGACATATCAAAGAAAGCCTATTATCATCTTCTAAACAAAGCAACACTTTTATTTTGCTTCAATAAAATGCATGGCAAGTTCTAGACTAATATGCAAAACATGGAATATACGTAAGAAATCTTCACCCCACATGGCACAAGTATCGATCAAGATGGATCAATTCTACTCTAAGACAGATAGGGTCATAGAAAACATAAAATAAGAATAAGTTATATACAGAGTCAGAACCCTGAGTTTATGTGTCAGAAAGTCTGCTATTTTATTCATTACTCAAGCACTCAGAGGAAAGTACTACTCAAGATTAGGCCAAAAGTTTTTCTTCTCCCTACTTTTCTACTCTTAAAATATAGGAAAAAAATTAATCTAATCCTAGACAAAAATAAAAAAATTACGCGGTACAAGTTACATCCCATGAAAAAGAATCGATGCACAAAGAAAAATCATAGGGGATTATTGTCTAACTAAAACAAACTAGGAACAAAAATAAAATATTTTTTGATTATTTTTTATTGGACCTTAATCCCTCAAGAAAGTTGTCAACAAAATCCATCATCAGGAAAAGTTCGAATTTTCTAATTTTTTTTCATTTTTTAAATATTTTTTAACACAAATAACTACAATAAGCAAAAGTACTACATCAAATCTAGGATAGCACAGAAAATCACCTAGACAATCTCCTCACCTTACACTTAAAATTGTGCAATGTCTCCAATGCACTGAAAATAACAAGAGGGTAAAAGAAACTCCCTGGTAGGCCAAAGGCCGAAGAATTGGCAGCTCACTGGATACTCAGACTTCTCCTTGGTATGATCCCTTGTGCCGGTACCTCACACTTAGTGTCAACCATCTGTTTGATTTTGCACACGCCTATTATCTTTGACTCCATGCTTGTACTCCTACAAAACACAAACAACACCACAAAAAATAACACAATAGAAAAATAAGCAAAAGTAAAAAAGAAAAAAGAAAAAAAAAAGAAAAAAGAAAAAAAATTGGGTTGCCTCTCAACAAGCGCTTGATTTAACGTCGCGGCACGACGCCATAACTTTCATCGCTTTTTCTTCCACTTTGAGGATATGAATTGTGCCCCCAATTTTGCATCATCTTTTTTGTCACGTTCATGGGGCGGTGGTATAAATATAAAGGAACCAGGCAATATATATCGCATCTTGCACTTCTTGGCCCTTAAGTGCGAGATGTCATTTTTACTCCTCGGTATGGCAAATTTCAGAATATATACACTTTGTTCCTCATCTATTGAATCCTCCATATGCTCGAATGGATCAATTTCCATGTCACCAACCAAACACAATGTTGAAAAGTGTTTAGAATGAGGTCTAATATGCTCCAACTCCAAAATTGCATTATTTTTGACATCCTCAATTTTGCACTCTTCGTCAACCTTGGCATCATTAATAATATTTTGGTTGAATAGTTGGAATTTCTCTTTACGCAGACGCACTAGAAGCCTCCGCAGTTGTAGTCCATTCTCTGCGGTCTGCGATGCCAAGTTTCAGAGAGCTATTTTTCAAGGCGAAAGCTCTAGTGCGGACCGCGGTCCAGTTTATTCCGTCCGCACTAACCCCGTAGGGGCAATTTTGTCCATATTTTTCAGCTTAGTATAAATAGCTTCTTTTTCCATTTTAGGGTATCCAATATTGTAATTAAGCTGCTGCACACGTGGGTTCGACTTTCTAAGCCATTTTGGGCAATTTAGGTACTTTTAATCATTGAATCTTTGTGTTTGATTTAGTGATTAATTAATACGAGATTTTCTTCATCTATTTCTTGCTTTTCTTCTCTAAATATGAGTAGCTAGACCCATAAGCTAGGGTTGTGGCTCAACCCTAGTGTGGGTAATTGATGAGTCTTGTAGTTTAGGGCTAAACTGACTATGGTTGTTTGTTATTTGGTCAAATTTCATGGTTAATTTCTTAATTAGTGATTGCAAACACTAGTTTGTTTTGAGTTGACTTGAGCTCTTCTTGAGAAAAGAGAGCCTAAGTCTCCGAAACTGGTCCAAAAATAAATTAGGGCATACTCAAGAGATTGATAGCCCCAATTAAAGGGTTAAACCTTGAGAGAATAATACCCGAATTGAACCCTAAGTTGTTTGTGCAAATTTGCATACGCAATTGGTCTTGAGAAAGCCAATTCGGCAAAAATCACCCGAACCACCGAGAGGTATAGAGTGGGTAAAGTCGTGCAATGGTTATATCATACTCCCCAAATATGTCAAACGTGCCTTAGATCAATTACCCGTCAATTGACCACCTAGGCTGTAGTCACTACCCTAGTGCCTTTTAAACCTATTTGAACAACTCATAGCATAAGTTAGTTGCAATTACTATTTGTAGTTTGATAATAGTAGAAGTAAACAAAAAACCCCAAAATGAATAGAAGTGTAATTAAGAACACATATGCAATTCTACACTAGATAGATACTCACTCCAAATTCTAACTCTCTATGGATATCGATCCCGATCCTAAATCGGGTAAAAGCTGCTCCGACCCTCTCTCGCTACTTAAATAGTTGTGCGGAGTAGGCCGTGATCACTTTTTGGCGCCTTTGCTGGGGAGCTAATGGTTTTGGCTATTGTCACACCTCCTATTTTACACACCACCCCGAAGGATAGTATATAAGGGAGTTTCTCCAATTTAAAGTGACAATCAAAACGAGATTATTTATTTGAAGAATTCAAAATTGCCACTTGGGAGATTTATGGTGTCCTAAGGCACCGGTTTCAAATCCCAAATCGAGGAAAGATTGACTTTGTATTACAGTCTGCGAACCAGAAATTTGGGTAAGAAATTCTATTAACACGGGAGAAGGTGTTAGGCATTCCCGAGTTCCGTGATTCTAGCACGGTCGCTCAACTGTTATAATTGGACTATTATCTGATTTTAATACATGTTTTAGTGTCACGACCACAAATCCCGGTCGTGATGGCGCCCAACATATTGCTAGGCAAGCCCGACCAATTTACCAACCTTAACTCTTTTTATGTAATTCATGATTCAATTAACACAATTAATTACTAAGTCATAACACTAAAAATCTGAAATGTAGTTAAACAATTAACACATGTTTCGCGTCAAAAGCCCAATCGCGACTTGATGAAATTAAACCAAACTTTCCATATCAGTCCTATAATTCATTATCAAAATTACGAAAGTCTCGAAATCAAATTTCGATCTCTAGAACTAAAAATGGACCTTTGGATCATTACATGCTTATGCTCAAAACGACAAAAATCTTCTAAAAACTCTTCCAAAACTTATCCGAGCCTCATGGGACCCCGACCAAACATGCCAACATAATTCATAACATCATTCAAACCTGTTCCAATCATCAAAATACCTCAAACAACATCAAATTACCCAAAACTCATCGAATTCAAGCCTAAGTTTCTAAAAACTTCCGAAACACACTTTCGATCAAAAACCCGACCAAACGATGTCCGAATGACTTGAAATTTTGCACACACATCCCAAATGACACAATGAAGCTACAGCAACTCTCGGAATTTCATTCTAACTCTCGGATCAAAATCTCACCTATCAATCGGAAATAGCCAAAATACTAACTTGGCCAATTCAAGCCTAATTCTACACCGGACCTCCAAAACCACTTCCGATCACACTCCTAAGTCACAAATCACCTCCCGGAGCTAACCGAACCATCGAAATTCACATCCGAGCCCTCTAACTCATAAGTCAACATCCGGTTGACTTTTCCAACTTAAGCTTTCTTAAAAGAGACTAAGTGTCTCATTTCTTATCAAAACCATTCCAAATCAACCTGATTACACAAGATACGGATAATAAAGCATAAAGAAGCTGAAAATGGAGAAAACGAGGCGGTAACTCATGAGACGACGGGTCGAGTCGTCACATCCTCCCCAACTTAAACAAACGTTCATCCTCGAGCGTACCTAGAGTTGTCCTATAAGCCAACCAAAAACTGAATGACCTTATCAAGCATAAACTCGGGGGGTGATACCACGTTACCCTATCTCATATGGGTCCGATAACATGTTTTAACTAAAATCACACAATCCAGTCTAGCCCATAAATCATAGAACCACATTTTACTTTTCGGAATCATACACAAGATCAGAACCTCACACCTATATTCAGAATAAGTCTGAACCAGTTGTAATAGACCATGCCTACAACCTCGGGTGCAATTATATGATATACCAATAACTCAAACACATGCAGCGATAATTTCCATTCACAGCAGCATCCCACAACAACCAAATACTGATAGAAATCTCTTATTAGCCAAGGTCTCATTCCAACACTTTCATATACTACCAACGGTAATTGAAACACGCAATAAACATAATCATTGCTCAGATCAACCATTCATGAGGCCATTTCTTCGCTGGCAATTACCATAACAAATTTTTTGAGCCGAACCTCGATATTTACCCATCAAACATGCTGAAATCAAATCCGTTCGTATTCATTAATGACATCAACGATCACTTTGAACCCAACACACCACTCTGGTGATATACACATCAATACAGGCCTAAGCCAAAACTTTCATAATATACACACCAATAAGAAACGGCCCGAACATACTCGAATCATGAAAATAACTCAACTGAGAGATATGTACCTCAAAATCACCAGTATTGCCACAACACAAGGCTGAGACCCTGTCTCACATCATAGAAATAAGACACACAAATTTGACCCGTAAGGTCATGTTTCCACATAGCTTTGCTGCAACACGCGATCCTATCCAAATACTACTCTACATGAAACACCTCTAGTCACTATGCTTGAAATCGACAACCATGCTCAATTGATGTCTGGAGCCAAAGAAAATCATTACACCCACGGTGAAACAAATAACGCACACCACACAAACCTGATATAACATAACCGGTACATTATTCACCGAGCAACACCCAGTTGCTCATCCCGCTCAAATTCCACTACTACAACTCCTACCGGATCCATACGATCCGGTGCCCGACACCAAATTAATAACGAAATCAACAACCTCGCCCGGCGACATGCTTAGCCACAAGAAATGCATCCGAAAAGTCCCTTAACACCAGAACTGAATTAATGATAGCATCATTTGCACTGATATCCATCACGAATGCCCAATTAAGAAATCAATCCTTCCCAACCGTCCGCTGTAAACCAATCTGCTAGAACATAATCCAACGCACTTCATCACTCAGCCCGTGGCATTTTCGGTATTGCCCGTAGCGCAATAGTTCAGAATCTCTCAACACTAAGACAACTAGTCTGAATTCCGACATCACATCCAAAATCTAACATATCAGCAAACAAAGATCCACTCGAGCCTCCAAATCCCGATTGCCGCTAAACGGTACGATACACACGATCCACAACCACAACCTAGCATGTACATGAGAACTCCCAGTCTCCAACTCCATATAGCACACAAATCATCATACTTGATCCTAATTTCGCCTTTCGAACACGTGCACTCCTTTAATACCCAATCATTCCATGGTAAATACTCTAAAATTTTCATGTGCCATACAAGCAATTCGAATAGCAACAGTCGATCCAACCTGAAAGTGCCGCAATACTACCGAAATATCATCAGTTTAATCACATTTTTTTTTCTGAGACATATACTCTCGTCAAATCACTTCCAATTAGCAACACAATTTCCTTAATTATGTGAAGATCATTCACCCTAATCATCTGAAGATCATTTCTCTATTCACCTAAAACTACATGTGCCGCCTAAGAAGGTTATGAATTTCCATTCAGAACTGAACTGCTCAGGCAATAAGCCACTCCAGACATAATCAAAAGTCACATATGATACCTCAATATACCAATAGGCTACCAATTCGAATGCGATACAAAGGAAAACAAACTCTGGAAGGAATTACCAACCTCACACACTAATAAGGACTTTCCTTAGAAATAGGAAGTAAGGCATACAAAAATAGCATATAGAGAACTATACTCAACATCACACTGTTGCGGCGTGCAATCCGATCCAGATAACATACCCATGGCGGCGTGCCACCTGATCCACACATAAATCTCACATAAGGAGATGCACATCGAGCCAAATTTGCTCGTTACAACAAAATACCAAATATCGGTCATACGCATGCTAAGTGCATAATAACATCTCTGAGGGACATATAGCGCTACAAGCTACAAAACTCAAGCACAACTGAGGTGCGATATACAATCTGAATTTCAAGAGCCAAGCTGCTCATATAACATCATTCCTTCACGGATCCTCAACACATAAGCAATTTCTCAAGCTGTCTCACAACTAACACATCGCAATGTATCACTACATGGAATATCTGGCAACGAAACATCAACTTGACTGCTCCTCCATGAGGACCACATTATTAAAATGAACATATCTGGCCTGATATAGAGCCATTATTCATTTTAAGTCTATCCACCGACTTCAAGCTGATTCTGATCACAATGAACTAGTCTGACAACCTTTCAAGGGTCCATAATAACTCCCTTTTTCTCATAACACACAAGAACCATCATAATCGGAGTAATCCTCCCTTGTTCACAACCCAATAGGCCGAGTTCCCTCCAGGCATGAATTCCTCAATTTAACAACACCATCACAACCTTCATAATTGGTTTACATCTTTAATCAATCAAGTGACTACATGCCATATTTATATAATCTTCCCGTGGGACACACTCCCTCAACCTACCACAACAATATCTGGGGCGTACCTCCAAACCACCGGTCGCACTAACGTTGAAAAGCGGTCAAGAATCATTAACCAGGACGAAAAGACCTTTTTGCGAAACACCGATCTTATGTGACGTTGAAGACAATACCAACTCATCTTAAACATCGAAACTTCTTTCCTGCTCATCCGAGCTCATGACATCCTTGTCAAAATTTTCCTTCACTCGTGCCATTCTCCGCCTAATTTCCACAACCAAAACTGATTCGCCAGCATGCCTCATATAAGAACCAGCATAGCATATAATCGTACAATAAACTTAATCAATAGCAAACTCCCCAACTTGGCTCAAAGCCATAGATCAAAATGCACTCAATAAATCATAACGCATATACTCTATTATTGCCATAATACCATAGTGAGATTGAACTCGCTCCTTCATAAGCTTGTGGAAACACAAATCATCTGGAATTTTAACTCTTCTGCAATTCTTGCATTTACTCACACAACAGTTAATCCCACTCTCTAGGCGGCCCAATTTAGATTTCAACGCATATTCCTCACATGTAAATGAGATCTTCTAATAGACAACATAAGGGTCACACCACCTTAGAATACTCCGTAGGAGATAACCCACCTGCTTTGCCTCCAATTAACATTTTGTATACCTTCCACTATCATACACATTACACAATCACTTAATCTTCCTAAGTCGAAACTCATACCGTAACATGAAATTTATTTCACTCCAAATAGGAGACATGAAAAGATTCTTCACGCGCCCATAACTCGGGGCTACACATCTATTCACAATGAAAATCAAACACCTAATAGTTCATCTATCATCCTGCAACCCTTCCTTGTCACTTCCAAGTCATATAGATATATCTCATAGCACTAATATACTCATCACATAGCTATCCAACCATCATTCCCACTAATAGGGACAATACCGAATATATAAGTTCAAAATACTTGCTCATACAATCAGCACCTCGGTGCTCAAGCCATATGCAAAGACCCGACCTCACGTCCTCCAAACTGGCCCAACATAAACTCACAGGGATTACATCTTGCCCCTCGATCGGGGAATCACAAGCCATCAAGGCACATCTGATACTGAGTGCTCATCCGCGCATATAAATGCGTGAAAGGAATTTCAAAAGTTTCTTTTCAAGATGAATCAAGGACGCACGATAAGAATTCAAGAATGTGAAGTTTTTCCTGAAGGTTCTGCAGCCTCTTGAGGATAAATACAGACATCTCCGTACCGATCCGCGAGACTATACTAAACCGGCTCACGACTCGCGAGACCAAGTAACCTAGGTTCTGATACCAACTTGTCACGACCCCAAATCCCGGTCGTGATGGCGCCCAACATACTGCTAGGTAAGCCCGACCAATTTACCAACCTTAACCCTTTTTATGTAATTCATGATTCAATTAACACAATTAATTACTAAGTCATAACCTGAAAGTCTGAAATGTAGTTAAACATGCGGAAAACCCAAGTGGAAATACTAGTACACAGCCCAATCGATCAGGTGTCACAAGTCTGAGCCTCTAATACACGAGTGTCAACCTACTGCATATTTTTTTTATAGAAAATGCGGAATAAAACAAATAGGATAGATGGGAAGATCAGGACTGCAAATGCCATGTAGCTACCTTAATGCTTCTGGATACGATACTCGACAAAGATAGTCTCACTCAGCCTCAGTAGGTGCACCTGTATCTGCACACGAGGTGTAGGGAGTAAAGTGAGTACTTCCAACCCAGAGAGTAATAAACATAAATAAAGGCTGAGAGTAAGAAATCCTAAATAAGCACAAGATAAGCTATAATCACAACAGTTCACCAAGTAACATCAATTAAGATAACCAATGAAATTAATAATGCTGCAACAGAGAAATAAATAATAACAGTCAAATATGCAATACAACACATAAACCAGTACTCTCTAGTACCCACTGCAGCGTGCAGCCCGAGCCATCCATTTATTTATCGTCGACGGCACTCACTGGGGGTGTGTACAGACTCCGGAGGGGCTCCTACATCCCAAGCGCAATATCAAGTCATCTCATGGCATCAAATCTAGGCCCTCGGCCTTATATCAATCTCAATATAATACCGCTGCGGGACGCAGCCCGATCCCTTAATCAGTCCAAAATCACATAAGCCTCTCGGCACAATAACAATTAAATTATTCAGCTCAAACTTCATTAGAAATATTATTTAAGTCCCAAGTTTTGAGAATAGTGGCTGAGTTTGCAAAACAGTATTTAATACTAGAACTGAGTTCAATTTTCTGTACACATGGTAAGAAACCAGTAAAATAATCACTAAAGGATTCAAACAGTTGGCACGAAGCTCAATTATGATAACTAATCCATTTAATAGGATAACAATTCAACTCCAAGCAATTAGGTAGTATTTTCATTAAGCGGGACGGTCCAAGTCACAATCCCCAATGGTTCTCTACCCCACGCCTGTTATCCGGCGTGCAAGTCACCTCAATATAGCACTATGATGTGCAAATCGGGGTTTCAAACCCTCAAGACAACATTTACATCTATTACTAACCTCAAACAGGCTATTTCTTTAATTCGCGATGCATTTTCCCTTCGAATTGATCTCCACGTGCGTCGAATCTATCAAAATCAGAACGAATACATCACAATGCGTTATGGGAACAAAGCCCATTCAAAAGAATCGCAAAAATATCAAGATTCTCGAAATTAGAAAAAACCCGAGCCCATGGACCACGTCACGAAATTCAGAAAATTTTACATTAACGTGTTCCTTATCTCCCCACGAATCTAACCATACCAAATTTAACAATTTCCCATATCGTTTCGACCTTCAAATCCTCAATTATATCCGAGAGGGTTCCTAAGTTTTTCTCCCTTAAATTCACGGATTAACGATAAAACTTGCAATAGATTCGAGTAATATAACCAAAATTGAGTTAAGAACATTTACCCCATTGTTCTCTATGAAAATCTGTCCAAAAATTGCCTAATCCGAGCTCCAAATCGCAAAAATGGAAAATGGGTTCGAAGTCCCATTTACAAAACTTAACATTCTGTTCGGCACTGTTCACGCACTATTCACGCCACTATTGATGTCACTGCTCACGTCACTGTTCATGGGGTACTGTTCACGCCACTGTTCATGGCTATTGTTCATGAGGTACTATTTATGCAATTTTCTGCAATTTTTCTAAGTCCGAAATCACTTCGAGACACCTCCGAAAAACTCTCGAGCCCTTGGGGCTTCTAACCAAACACATACACAAACTCAACAACATCCTACGAACTTAACCGTGCGATCAAATCACCAAAATAATGTCATATACCACGAATTAAGCTTTAAAATTCAAGAATTCTTTCAAGTTT
This sequence comes from Nicotiana glauca, assembly GCA_026770625.1. Taxonomy (NCBI): domain Eukaryota; kingdom Viridiplantae; phylum Streptophyta; class Magnoliopsida; order Solanales; family Solanaceae; genus Nicotiana; species Nicotiana glauca. Next base: position 216,334 of record MU736995.1, on the reverse strand, counting down.
CATAAAACATCGAATTTTCCATTTTGAGTCTGAAACACGTCAAACGACGTCCGTTTTCAACCAAACTTTACATAAAGTGCTTAAACCATATATAAGACCTGTATCGGATGCCGGAACCAAAATATGGGCCCGATACCATCACTTTCTAATCAAATTTCATTAAATATTTTCAGAAAATAAGTTTACTCAAAAATTTATTTCTCGGGCCCGGGACCTCAGAATTCGATGATTCTTGTTCCTATAAGCCACAAATAATAATACGAACATAGCCCTTCAATTGAAACTAAATTCGGATCTCGTTTGCTCAGTGAGATATCCATTTCGCTCGTTAAACAATTAACACATGTTTCGCGTCAAAAACCCAATCGCGACTTGATGAAATTAAACCAAACTTTCCAAATCAGTCCTATAATTTATTATCAAAATTCCGAAAGTCTCGAAATCAAATTTCGATCTTTAGAACTAAAAATGGACCTTTGGATCATTACATGCTTATGCTCAAAACGGCAAAAATCTTTTAAAAACTCTTCCAAAACTTATCCGAGCCTCATGGGACCCCGACCAAACATGCCAACATAATTCATATCATCATTCAAACCCGTTCCAATCAACAAAATACCTCAAACAACATCAAATTACCCAAAACTCATCAAATTCAAGCCTAAGTTTCTAAAAACTTCCAAAATACACTTTCGATCAAAACCTCGACCAAACGATGTTCGAATGACCTGAAATTTTGCACACACATCCCAAATGACACAATGAAGCTACAACAACTCTTGGAATTTCATTCTAACTCTCGGATCAAAATCTCACCTATCAACCGGAAATCGCCAAAATACTAACTTGGCCAATTGAAGCCTAATTCTACACCGAACCTCCAAAACTACTTCCGATCACACTCCTAAGTCACAGATCACCTCCCAGAGCTAACCGAACCATCGTAATTCACATCCGAGCCCTCTAACTCATAGGTCAACATCCGGTTGACTTTTCCAACTTAAGCCTTCTTAAAAGAGACTAAGTGTCTCATTTCTTATCAAAACCATTCCAAATCAACCTGATTACACAAGATACGGATAATGAAGCATAAAGAAGCTGAAAATGGAAAAAACGAGGCGGTAACTCATAAGACGATGGGTCGGGTCGTCACATCTAGCCTATGGTTCAATTTTAACTTTAACCGCTTTATTTAATTATTTTTAAGGAAAATTGCAACGTCGTTTAAAATATGTCTTGAACCACGTCACATAAATGCACCCGCGGTCCCCGACATATTTTACCTAACGTTGTTGAGATTTGAATTTGGGTCACATAAATGCACACCCAAGTTTAATGAAATTAATTTAAATTACGCACCTAAAGCAACTAGCGCATTTGAATCATTTTCCTAATCTTTAAGATTGTTGTGATGCCAAATTTATGGACAAGATATTATTGGGGAGCAAATTGGCTAGCTAACATGATCTATTAGTTGGATAGATTCCTCATGGTCCAAAACTTACCTTATGGCCCATTCTTATTCCTTGCCAAGAAAGAAAAACTCTTATTTTTTATCTACCTAATTAAAAATATTTATTCAATAACCAAGACTGTACACATCACACTCGAACTAAAAACTAATTAAAATAATTTAAATGAAAATTAAGACATGTTACTCAAACAATAGAGAATCACAAACCAACCAACACATGCACCAAGTTATTGTAACAAAATGAAATGAGAATGATAATTAAGAAGTGAACTTTTTATTGATGAACAAAGTCGAAAATTGCAAATCAACAATTCTTGGACCGAAGCAACGAAATTGCTAACCGGAACCTCGAATCGGCATCGAAAATGTCGAAACCACTCCGGACAAAGACGATTTTAGTAACCTTAGCAACCACCAGAAATGGCTAAAAGCACGAAGTCATCGGGAAACTAATGACGTAAAACAACAATAAACAGAAGCGCAACGCACGCCGGAGAAAATTTATTTCTCGCCTGACTCCAATGAACATTTCGGATTAAAAAAAATACCAATAAACCAAATCTTTGACACTGTAGACATAATAAGGGATGAAAGTGCAAACCAGTGATCTAAAATTAATAACTTAATATTGACATGTACTAATTAATTATTGATGCCAATTGGTTCTATTTCTCTCTAGTTCTGACTCTAGATGGAAAAGTCGTGCATGACTCGTAGGTAGCAAATAAGAAACGTTTTTTCTGGGTTTTAATCTTTCTGAAATTGCGTCAGCGTCAAAGATGAAAAATGCTGATGCAGGAAATGGCTGTCGTCTCTTTTGTGGTCTAGGTCTAGGGATGGAAAAACTTAGGGAGAGTTTCTATAATTAAGTATTTTATATAGAGGTGGGAAGGATGATGACCATTGAATTAGAAGGAAATAGATGGTTAGGATTAAATCTTGCACTTAAAATGGGCTAATGGGTTTGGAAGAATGAGCTAAGGGTAATTGAGTTGAATCTTGGGCAGCTTGGCTTCTGCTCAATCAGCTTGAGTAGGTTTCAAGAGACTTTTGCTCTGCATCAACCCTGATTGTTTCACACCCATTACCATTTGTATTTATGGCTCAATCATCCTTGTCCCGATTGGAGATCTTTGCTCAGGTGACCTTTTCTGATATCTTCAATAACTTTCTGCTTTTTGAGCAATTTATCCGTCAGAGAGAATCACAAATTATTTTTCTTGCGCCAAGTAGGCTGACAAGAGTCTTTTTTGGGGAAGCCTTTTGCATGAATCCTCAAGACATGTTGACAGTAATAACTGAGTGTGCTGGCCAAATTTAATTTGTGTAACTGAAAAGCTGGTAGCAGATTTCAAAATTTTTTCTTGCTTGTTTTGACAAGGACGGACTCAGAGTGAAGGACACAATGATTCAAAGAAACAATATTAACAAGAAATTCCCTTGTCGAGAAGGATAGAAGGAGGATTTTTTTTTCATTAACTAGTCTTAATGATCATGCCATGCATTTTGGACTCACCGGCCTGATCTATCAAGCTAATCCAATTTTTCTTTTACCATTCTTATGACATTTGAAGTCGGGCTTGTTGGTGCCAATCCTTTGTATCAGCTTCAACTCACTTTCGACTAGTGGTGCACCGAGGGATTTTCACCAACAAGTCTCTCACATTTATTTCCTCTCTACTTATCGTCGTCTTACAGTGTCCGTGAGGGTTTTCACTAATAAGACTCTCTCATTTTTTCTTTTTATTTTTTTTCCTTTTCCTTTTCCTTTTTCTTTCCCTTTTTTTTTCTGCGAGCAACTTGATAGTATTCTATGTTGCGTGACAACCGTTGCTCATTGCGTGCTTTTATTGACATTCTTGAAGGTTGATCATGAAGTCTTTATTTGGAAGGTTTTTGGATATGGGTAGGAAGAAATGGTCATCATGACGACTCAAAGTTGACTCAAAGTCAGGGGTTGTAGACTTACAAATTTTGGAATCGACTCTTTCAAAAATGGAAAAAACAATTTGCCCCAGTTTTAGCTATTGGGGATTTTCTCCTTTTTTTTGAATTCTTATTTGGTTGGACCGAACAGTGAGGCTGCCTACGAATCATTTTTTAAAGGAATCAGGTCGAACGTAGTTCAAACATCTGACCTAACCAATTTTTCATCTTCTTTCTCTTTCTCTTTTTTTTTTCTTTTTTTTTTTGCCCCAGCTTCTATTTTTGAGGGCATGGACCTTCGACAGTTCTTTTCTTCTTCTTCTCCTTTTTTTTCTTCACTTGAACTTTAAAAGAGCTGCCCTAGTTTGTACTCCTAGGCATGGACTTTTATTTTTCCTTTTTCCTCTTTTTTTTTGTATTTTTTTTGACTCTCGACTCTAAAATTGATTCTAAAACAAGGTGGTCAAAGAAAATAACACAGGTTCAAAATGGGTAACAACGGGTATAAAGTGTTTGGATAGCAGAAAGAAGGCCTCCCAGCCTCGAGAACGTCAATTATAATATTTTTTCGCGATCACATCATTGATGAACATGCCTGACTTCTTAGGTATTTTTCAGTGTAAAGCTGTATGAGCAATACTTTCCTCGTTGTGAATGACCCTTGTCAATTTGAGTGACTTTTCTTGGATTTTGTCTTGATGTAGAAGATGTATTTCGCCACTAACTGACCCATTTCAAGTTATTTGGAATACACTTTCTATCTCTTAGTACTAAACAGACTTCAACCCGTCCGATTATCTTTAAGCCCGATCTTCTCAAGTGATTCAAAAGGTAGAGATCCTTAACTTACATGAGCATGACGGCTCTGGTTCCATATAAACTCAGTTCATGCTTATTTTCCAAATGTTTCACGTGTCTATTCTTCTTTAAAAGTGTCTCTGTCTAACTTATGCAATTCAAGACTAAATTAGTTTTCTAAAATCTGGCCAAAAATTTCGCATGCATGTCATGTCACTAGAACTAGCGTGAAAAGAACTATGCATAAAATGGACACATAATGACTGACTGCTTTTTATTGAATAAAGGATAGCAGGGTTCGATAACCCAAAAAGAAGAAGAAAAGATGACAAAATAAGCTACCATGGCTAAAATAGGAGTGACTTTCCAGTTACTAAGCGACATCTTAGCCACACATTCGCACATCAGCATTGCTACGTCATTTGACCATTTTAATTGCTTTGGATTCAACATCAAATTTTGACAATCATCCCGAGCAGCCCATGCCCTATTGCTCAAATCAGGTAAAATCAACCCCACATTTGCCTCCATTTTTGATTTTTCATCGCCAACTTGCCTACTTGTGTCCTTGGATTAAAAGCAATGGTGCTTGTTCCATTGGTTGAGAAGATGTTTTTATTTTTGAAAGATCTTAGATTGTTTTTGTGACATGCCATTGTAAACCAACAAACCGACCACCCTTGACTACCTTTCATTCCAAAACAACAAGCATGTTATAATAAACACTCTCTTTCTCTTTTTTCGTTTTCTCTTTTTTTTGGTTTCTTTTTCTTTTTCCTTCTTTTTTTTAAACCATTCGATCGAACCTGATATGGGTTGCCTACGTATCATGTGGGAACATGAATCAGATCTTGCGTAGTTCGGGAAGATCAAGAATAAAGCAAATAAACTAACTCTTTTTTTTTTGGATTTTGAAATTTATTTTTTTTTCGAAAGAAAGACTTATATAAGGAAGAAAGAAAATATTTTTTGATTAATATTTTTTTTGGAATTTCGAAAGAAAAACTTCTAAAGAAGAAAGAAAATATTTTTGGACTTTTATTTTTGAATTTATGAAAGAAATATTCTAAAGAAAAGAGAATATACTTTTGAATCTTGAATTTTCTTTTGAATTTTTTGAAAGAAGAATGAAAATAATTTTGGATTTTAAGAAGAAATTAAAAGAAAATATTTTTGTATTTTAAAAAAAATTGGGTCTAAAAGAAAGACTTTCTAAAGAAGGAAGTAAATGAAAATATTTTTAGATTTTTTGAAAATTAGGGTCAGAACTGATGAGGTTTGCCTACGTATCTCACATCCGGTGAGAATCATATCCGCGTAGTTCGGTCAGTTTTGACGGAATAGGGGCAATATGACACTTGAAAATTTTGGCTCATTTTGAAATGACCTTTATTTTTTTTCAAAATTCCGGTAGAGTTTCAGAATATTCTAAACACCTACCTCTAATTATTTTTATTTTATTTTCTTTTTTCTCTTTTTTTTTTGATTTTCTTTCTCTATTCTAGAAGGCAGTCAACATGCAAGCCTGAACAGACAAATATGCAAGTAGCACGTAAGATGCATCAAGGTGGTCTTTTTTTATTTAGGTACACCTGTCCTTACGGACCCAACCCCTGTGTTGAGTCCCTAAGGTCAAATGCACGTGATGCAAACAAGCGTTCCTACTAGGGATCCGGTATGAGGCTGAGTTATTCTAAGTTCAAAACCTGGGTATGTGTTCTAGACTGTGTACCCGAGCGGACAACTCGAGCCGAGGAGGGGGCTACGTACCGGTAACCAAAAGGCCATCCAGCTTAGTAACTTGTCCGAGTCTCTTTCTTGTTTCAAGGTATGATACTAATAAAATAGGGAGTCTCGACCAGCGAGCACATTCCCGAAGATGAGAAGAGAAGGGTTTCGTAGCAGTTTATATACAGTTCAGATAATATCAAAGCGGTAAAAGCATCATTTAGCACATTAGGCCCAAACATGTAATAAAATCAGATGACAGATAAAACCAAAATATAACAATTCATCTAAGCTCGAATTCTTGAACCCTGAACCGAAGCTCTGGGTTCTTTTCCCCAGCAGAGTCGCCAGAGCTATCACACCTCCTATTTTACATACCACCCCGATGGATAGTATATAAGGGAGTTTCTCTAATTTACAGTGACAATTTAAACTGGATTATTTATTTGAAGAATTCAGAGTCGCCACTTGGGAGATTTATGGTGTCCCAAGTCACCGGTTTCAAATTCCGAATCAAGGAAAGATTGACTCTGTATTATAGTCCACGAACCAGAAATCCGAGTAAGAAATTTTGTTAACTCGGGAGAAGGTGTTAGGCATTTCCTAGTTCCGTGGTTCTAGCACGGTCTCTCAACTGTTATAATTGGCCTATTATCTGATTTTAATACATGTTTTAGTCTATGGTTCAAAATATAACTTTATCCGCTTTATTTAATTATTTTTAAGAAAAATTACAACGTCATTTAAAATACGTCTTGAACCACGTCACATAAATGCACCCACGGTCCCCGACATTTTTTATCTAACGTTGTTGAGATTTGAATTTGGGTCACATAAATGCACACCCGAATTTAATGAAATTAATTTAAATTACGCGCCAAAGCAACTAGCACATTTGAATTATTTTCCTAATCTTTAAGATTGTTGTGATGCCAAATTTATGGACAAGATATTATTGGGGAGCAAATAGGCTATCTAACATGATCTATTACTTGGCTAGATTCCTTATAGTCCAAAACCCACCTTATGGACCATTCTTATTCCTTGCCAAGAAAGAAACAACTCTTGTTTTTTATCTACTTAATTAAAAGTATTTATTCAATAATCAAAGACCGTACACATCACAATCGAACTACAAACTAATTAAAACAATTTAAATGAAAATTAAGACATGTTACTCAAACAATAGAGAATCACAAATCAACCAACACATGCACCAAGTTATTGTAACAAAATGAAATAAAAATGAAAATTAAGAAGTGAACTTTTTATTGATGAACAAAACCGAAAATTGCAAATCAACAATTCTTGGACCGAAACAACGAAATTGCTAACCGAAACTTCGAATCGGCATCGGAAATCTCGAAACCACTCCGGACAAAGACGATTTTAGTAACCGTAGCAACCACCAGAAATGGCTAAAAGCACGAAGTCATCGGGAAATTAATGACGTAAAACAACAATAAACAGAAGCGCAACGCACGCCGGAGAAAATTTATTTCTCGCCTGACTCCAATGAACATTTCGGATTAAAAAAAATACCAATAAACCAAAACTTTGAGACTGTAGACATAATAAGGGATGAAAGTGCAAAACAGTGATCTAAAATTAATAACTTAATATTGACATGTACTAATTAATTATTGATGCCAATTGGCTCTATTGCTCCCTAGTTTGACTACAACAACTCAGTATAATCCCACTTAGTGGGGTCTGGGGAGGGTAGTGTGTACGCAGCCATTATCCCTACTCCGGGATAGAGAGGCTGTTTCCAAATAGACCCTCGACATTCTTCCCTCCAAGAACTTCCCACCTTGCTCTTGGGAAGACTCGAACTCACAACCTCTTGGTTGGAAGTGGAGGTTGCTTACCATCAGAGCAACCCCTCATGTACGCTCCCTAGTTCTGACTCTAGATGGAAAAGTCGTGAATGACTCGTAGGTAGCAAATAAGAAACGTTTTTTTCTGGGTTTTGATCTTTCTGAAATTGCGTCAGCGTCAAAGATGAAAAACGCTGATGCAGGAAATGGCTGCCGTCTCTTTTTTGGTCTAGGTCTAGGGATTAAAAAAATTGGGGTAGGGTTTCTATAATTGAGTATTTTATATAGAGGCGGGAAGGATGATGACCATTAGATTAGAAGGAAATAGATGGCTAGTATTAAATCTTGCACTTAAATGGGCTAATGAGTTTTGAAGAATGAGCTAAGGGTAATTGGGTTGGACCAGGTCTTTTTGGGTTTTTTTTTTTCTTCATTTCTTTTCTTTATTCTAAAGATGAATTAAAATAGCTTTAAAAAGATACTAGTATATTTAAGATAATAAAAATATTTAGAGAAGACTAATAATTACTATATTAATGACATTTAAATACTACTCAATATATACTAAAATGTAAAATATTTTTTGAACTTTTTCTTATCTTTTTTTTGGAAAATAAAATGCCAAGACTATTTTTGTATCTTTTTCAAAAATAAAACTAACTAGATAAAATATCAACTAGCTAGAATACGGGAAAATATTTTTGTAATTAATTTTTTTATAGATAAAATAAGGTAAAAAGATCGATACTAAACCTAAACTAAATATTTACGCTAAAATATAAAAAATCTTGGGGAGGGTCAATTTGTTCTTCTTTCCTTCTTGTTTTTAATTTGTTTGTGTCAATACTTCAGGTACCAAAATGGCATTAAATGCTAATGACCCTCTTAGAAATTTGAATACAGGGGAGGAGGTAGATGACATTGGAGAGGAAGAGGTGAAAAAAGAGGCGGTCAATGCCAATAGGACCGTTTGGTCTAAAAAGTTAGATGATGCTCTATGGGCTTACCGAACCGCTTACAATACCCCAATTGGTATGTCGACGTACCGGTTGGTGTTTGTGAAAGCATGTCATTTACCAATGGAGTTGGAGCATAAGGCCATGTGGGCCTTGAAGAAGTTGAATTATGATTGGGATATAGTTGCTAATCTTCGCGTGGAACAACTCAATGAGCTTGATGAATTTAGGTTCCATGACTACTCTAGTTCGTCCCTGTATAAGGATAAAATGAAATACCTTCTTGACAAATATACTCTAAGCAAGGAGTTCAAGGTGGGAGATTTGGTGCTCTTATTCAATTCTCGACTAAGGTTGTTAACGGGAAAGCTAAAGTCAAAGTAGAGCGGATCATTTGAAGTAGTTTGTGTGACCCCATTTGGTGCTATTGATTTGAAGAACAAAAGTGGGGAAGTTTTTAGAGTGAATGGGCATAGAGTCGAGCACTATTTGGGAAAGTTTGATGATAGCCATGTACTGGAGGTTGTTCATTTCAAATGATTGGATGGTAACATGCGTTGTGCCGCGACGTTAAATGAGGTGCTTCTTGGGAGGCAAACCATGTATTTTTCTTCTTATTTTGATTTTGATTTTCATTGTAGTGTAGGATTGATTTTTGGGCTAACTGGTTTTGAGATGTTACAGGATTGAGTTGATGCAGTGCAGGACATAGTGAAAAAAATGCATAGGTCTCTGAAGTTGTTAGTGCGGCCGCAGTCCATTCTGTGCGGACCGCACTGAAGAAAGTGTGAAAATGCAACTCTCTGAAGTTTGCCACTGCGGCCGCAATATATTTGTGCGGTCCGCGGTAGACCACTGCCGCCGCAGTCCATTTTGTGCGAACCGCAGTGGGTTGCTTATGCAGCAGTCTATTTTGTACGGACCGCAGTGAGTTGCTTAGTTAAACTTGAACAAGGCGCTGCAGTGCGGACCGCAATCCATTTTGTACGGTCCGCGCTGGTTGGTGAGACTGGGCCCCAGGTCCTTTTCTATAAATAGGGCCTGAGGCCCTGTTTTTACCCTTTTCGCGCCTTTCACTCTCAGAACCCTAAAAATCAATGTTCATCATCTATTTTGCTTGCAAGCAACTGCTTGGACTTGTTATTTTTCATTAACTCTCACATCTGGTATCATTATCTTTCTTTTAATTGTTTAATTTTTGTAAATTTCTTTTAATTTATGTTTTCTTTCTTCCCTTTTCTATACTTCCTGTATTTTTCTTCAAATAGGTAGGTTAGGGTTGTTAATTTTTAGGTTAAAATAGACATAGATAGTTAAAATCAATGGGTAATCATGTAGAGATACTACTTAGGTGGAAAGTTGGACCCAAAATCAAAATACATGGAATCCTAATTTAGTACCACGACTGGGCACTCAGTGCGGACCGCAGTCGTGTTTGTGCGGTCTGCGGTGCTCCAGTGCGGTCCACACTACTATTTTGTGCGGATCGCATTCATAACCTTCTGATTGCTGAACCTCAAGTAGTGCGGCCTCACTACATTTTGTGCGGACCGCACTAGCCTAGTGCGGCTGCGGTTGATTTTTTGCGGTCCGCACTGCCTAGATACAGTGAGTGGGTAGTCTGAACCCCACCTCTACGCGGACCGTGGTCATTTTGTGCGGTCCGCGGTGACCTCAGTACGGCCACAGTTGATTTTGTACGGTCCGCATTGGGTGAATCTGCAACATGTCTGCAACATTTTTGTTTCTGATTCTGCAACTCTTTGCTTAATTGATGATGCTGATACTAACAGTTCAATTGATCATGATTGTAGACAATGGTGAGGCAACGAGGTAAACAATCGGGCAGAGGAGAATCCTCCCGTGGAGGGAAGAAGAAAATGATAAAACTCATTATCCAAGCTCGGGAAAATATTAAATGGACAACAAAACTGATAAAAGTTGCTGACAGAGCTGCTTCCCATTCCTCGGGGAGTGAGTATGAGCCTTCACGGGAAATTTCTTCAAACTCTGTGTCAAAATACATGGAAGACTGGCCGAAGAGACCTAGGCTAAGAGACACTCCTCCATCATCACCCACTGCCCAAGCACCAACAAATGTTATTTCTGATTCATCTGAGGGCTGAGTAGCAGGTAGTAGGGAATACTCCACCTCTCCTACAACTTCATTATCCAGAGAGGATGCAGTAAGAGGTAAAGATAAAGTAGAGGGAGATGAGGAAGTATCAGAAGGAGGTGAGCCTCAGGTGGGGGGAATTGCTAGAACAAGAAAGCTAAAGGTTTGGCAAGATAAATTTGTTAGCAAGGTGGCATATCATAAATTTCAGGAGTGGTGGCCGGTGAGAAAGTTGATCCTCGAGCAAAGTTTTATTGATAAAGACTTGTTACCTCACAATCCCAACGTACTGAGGAAGTTTAGGACAAGAGTGGGCTGAGAGCATTTTCTAGATAAGTTTGTGGATGCCAATGAACACCTGGTCAAAGAATTTTACTCCAATGTAGCCCACATCAAAAAGGGCTCCAAAGTGACCAAGGTTCGGAATCTGACAGTGTTATTTGATGGGAAGTACATCAACGAATACCTTGGATTTAATGAGGAGGACGAGACCCTTTATATGGCAAAGATGGAAATGGGCGAGGAGGTCCGTCCATGGTTGGCACAACACCTGGCGATCCCAGGTACCGCCCATGACTGTTTGACTGCTGGAGTCAAAATTCTAAGCCGAAGTTTAAACTTTGAGGCACGGGGGTGGGAGACGCTTGTATATAGTAGGTTGGACCCCACAACTCATGACAACACCCTTCCTGTTCACCAGGCTATTTTTGTAGCTTCGATCATGGTGGGGTACCCAATCAATATGGGGAATGTGATGTCGAGGATTATCTCAATTGTGGGTGTTGAGTATGACAGAAACTATCCATTCCCCAGTACCTTCACTATGTACTTTCGGGACTTGAAGGTGGAAAAGAGGCCTTTCGACGTCGAAATCAAAGCGAAGGCCCCTTTCTCCTGGTACCACATGCAGGGTGATGACAACCCCAAGAGCAAGAACTTCAAGGGGCAGCTACTACTCCAATTGGCCAGTCTGAAGAGCCAGTTATGGTAGTGGCTCCTGCCGAGCCTACCTCCACCTTCACAGACATTCCTCCCAGTCCATCCACATCCACAGCCATTCCTGCTGGTCCATCTAACTCAGCAGGCCCAAAGATTCCATCTTCCCGGGCCCATACCATTACTTCCCATAGATTGAGCCAGACACTTATGTGTATCGATAACTGGATGCAGACTTCCTCATCCAAGTTGTTCATTTTGACTACCACTATAGAGGATCAGTCGGCTCCTCCAACTCCAGAGGTTCCACAGCCGATAAAGGATACTCTTAAGGAGATGTTAGACAATAAGAAGAAAATCCTCAACAACCAGAAAAAGCTTGCTGAGGTAGTTGATTCACACAACAAGGCTCTCAAGGAGCTTGCTAGCGAGAATAAGAAGTTGAGGAAGACACGTGCCTCCAAGGAGTCCGTGAAGGAGCTGGAGCGGATGTTGACAGACTGAAGGCAGATCACCTGCCTTTAGATTACTACTCCAAGACCCAGTACAAGTAGAGCATCCCTATCCGGAGCAGTCACAGAGGCCTCCCAAGAGGAGAAGGATGATCCCTAGAGCTGATGATACAGTCATCCAGCTCACAGACCCACATGAGACATCCTCTAGTTAGCCACATGGTGCACTTCCTGAGGAGCCTATCCAGATCTAGTCCTAGGTTCCAGCAGTAGAGAAGCATGACACAGGGAACCAGTCTGAGGTTCTCGAGCATATTGAGGACCCTGGGACCACTCAGGAGGCCATGCAGACAGACATTCCATAGGGAGTTTCTTATATCCTTATTCCTTTCTCTTTTTGATGCTTTATTTAGAGTAGTTGGCATTAGGGACAATGCCAGTTTTCATTTGAGAGGGTAGGCCATACATTTTGGATGATTGTATATATTTAATAATTTTTATGCTTTCTTGATTTTTCATCTTTGGTTTGTATATACTTTTAATATTTAGCTACATTTCTTGCACTTATCTTTTTTACTTTGGGTCTGTATATAAAGTTATGTTATATTGCACATATTTATTCCATCTATTGTATATTCAAATCCCATCTTGTATATATTCATTCTACTTTCTACAAATTTTTTGTTCTTAGCTTCTTATTTGTCATCCGTAGCTTCTTGTTTTGAAATTTGCAATAAGTCTTTGGTTTTTTTAATGCCACGGTTCTTTTCAAAGGTGGAGTGTTGTGAAAACCGGGTGGATCTTCCCAATGAGAGATGGCATGACAACCTTCTTAAGGTTTTGAGTTCATTTTTCTTTTTGTTTTTATTAGTTAATAGTTAAGGGTATCTCGAGCAAAGCTTCACTTGGGCCTAGCACCTTTTCCTTTGATCTTATGGTCAAAAATTTTTTTTTGTGTTGAGGATGGTGAAAGTCGTGACCTTGAGACTTGTGTTGGCCGATAATCATCAAGTGGTTTTTCGGTACCATTGTGAACTTAAATATTATCTAAGGTCGTTGTGGGCCCCCGACTCTGTGTCTTTAGCAATAACATAGCTCGTGTGGTGAGTAATCGTATTGCAAGTCCATGTCCCGAGCCATTGGTCTAAAACTTGCCCTGAATGTTTGTTGAGGCAAAATCCTAAGTGAATTTTGACTTGAGACATGCTTATAGGCTCTCCTTAGTCCAAATGATAGCTTGAACATTTCCATAACCTACCACTGATAAGATTCCTAGTCAACCCTTTTGAGCCTTAGACCTTTTTCCTTCAATAACCATGATACAAGCCTATACCCGTTTTAAAAGATACCCTCTCTTGGTACCCGATCTTTCCTTTAGCACATGGCAAAAGTATAAATTTGGGGGGAGAGACGAAGATTGCAACAAAGTGGTAAAAAGGCACAAAAATGAAGAAAAGGAAAGGCAATGAAAAAGAAAGAAAAACAAAAGGAGAAAAAGAAAGTTCAATATGAAAAAGAATAAAAAGGGATTCAAAGAAAAGCAAAGAATGAAAGGTGTGGAAAGTTGAAAAAGGAGAAAAGGTTTGAAATGCATAAGAAAGAGTGATAGTGTGTCTCTCTAAACCTTTAGAAAGAAGTGAAATGACTCAAAGAGTCAAGTGAATGGATGCCAAATGAATCAAAAGAAGTGCTTAAGGGAAGATGGAACCTACTTAGACCAAAACATTTCCTACCCTAAACCAAAAGCCTTCACAATGTATCCACAAAAGCCCTATATGATCTTGAGTTGAATGAAGCTTATATTAGTGGATACTCACATAAGGGGCAAGTATATGGTACCTAAAGCCGGACTTGTGGCTTTTTCTTGAGAGAGATGAGTGCATTCCCATTATCCTCATTCTGAGTGCCACTATCTTAAAGCTGAGGATTGCTTAGGGAGATTTGTAGATGTGTGAGTTTGGGTTCCACAATGACCAAAGTAATAGAAAAGAGTTTTTTGATGTGTTGAGTCAATTCTTGATGCTCTTGTGTCGCATTAATCCATGGTATTTCAAGGAGTAAAAGTTGTTAATGATTTATTTGTATTGAGGGCAATTGTTAGTCCCAATTGATGCTAGACAAGGTTACTTTAGGATAGTTGAAAATTTCTTGGATGTTCCCTTAAGGGGTGTGTCTTATTTTGTTTGCTTGAGGACAAGCAAAAGCTTAAGTTTGGGGGAGTTGATAACTTGGGATTTTGACGCATTTTACACTCCTTCTTGCTTATGCTTTGATTAGAAATTCATACAAAATAGTCCCAAAAGGCTAACAAGTTGTGCTTGATTGGAGGTTTGATCAACAAAAGAACAATATGTCAAAGATCAACTCAAAAGGAGTGAAACTTGCACAAGTACCAAAGACAAGACAATCTCAGGCAAAATAGGCCCAGTGCGGCCGCACACTAATTTGTGCGGTCCGCACTAGGAGAATCAGAGAGGTGGAATTTCAGGCATAAAGGCAATGCATCCGCACTAGGACTTGTGCGGTCCGCACTGAAGGCAATGTCGGTCGCAGAACACAAGATCAGAGAGATGCCATTTTCAGAGTTTCAAGCCAATGCGGTCCGTAGTCCATTTTACGCGGACCGCACTAGAAGCCTCCGCGACCGCAGTCCATTCTCTGCGGTCCGTGTGCCAAGGTTCAGAGAGCTATTTTTCAAGGCCAAAGCCCTCGTACGGATCGCGGTCCATTTTATGTGGTCCGCACTAACCCCGTAGGGGCATTTTTGTCCAGATTTTTTAGCCTAGTATAAATAGTTTCTTTTTCCATTTTAGGGAATCAGATATTGTAATTAAGCTGCTGCACTCGCGGGTTCAACTTTCTAAGCCATTTTGGGCAATTTTAGCTACTTTTATTCATTGAATATTTGTGTTTGATTTAGAGATTAATTAATATGAGATTTTCTTCATCTATTTCTTGCTTTTCTTCTCTAAATATGAGTAGCTAGACCTATAAGCTAGGATTGTGGCTCAACCCTAGTATGGGTAATTAATAGGTCTTGTAGTTTAGGGCTAAATTGACTATGGGTGTATGTTATTTAGGACAATTTCATGGTTAATTTCTTAATTAGTGGTTGCAAACACTAGTTTGTGTTGAGTTGACCTGAGCTCTTTTTTAGAAAGAGAGCCTAAGTCTCAGAAATTGGTCCAACAAAGAATTGGGGCGTACTCAAGAGACTGATAGCCCGAATTAAAGGGTTGAACCTTGAGAGAGTAATACCCGAATAGAACCCTAAGTTGCTTGTGCAAATTTGCATACCCAATTGGTCTTGAGAAAGCCAATTCGGGCAAAATCACTCGAACCACTGAGAGGTGTAGAGTGGGTAAAGTCATGCAACAGTTATATCAACGTGCCTTAGATTCAAGTACCTGTCAACTGACCACCTAGGCGGTAGTCACTACCCTAGTGCCTTTTAAACCTATTTGAACAACTTGTAGCATTATAACTCTTAGCATAAGTTAGTTGCAATTACTATTTATAGTATGATAATAGTAGAAGTAAACAAAAATACCAAAAATGAATAGAAGTGTAATTAAGAATACACACAATTCTACACTAGACAGATACTCGACTCCAAATTCTAGCTCTCTGTGGATATCGATCCCGACCCTAAATTGGGTAAAAGCTGCTCCGACCCTCTCTCGCTAGTTAAATAGTAGTGCGGAGTTGGCCGTGATCACTTTTTGGATTTGCAAGGAAGGTGATTCTGTCGGGTGTTTCTTTGAGAAGGTGGTCATATGCTAGAGGAGCCTTGCAGTTGATTATATTTGGGACAATGTTAGAGTGGGTGACTCTCAACAACGGTCCTAGTGAATTCAAAGGTAAAAAATGCGGTACCTAAGGGTTAAAGCATAGTATGGTTAAGAATCAAGCTTTTGTAGCAACTTATGATAAGAGTCACAAAATTTTCTATGTTGTTTTTGACTTGCAGTGTAGCATTGGGAGGAAAAAGAAAAAAAGGACATTGGATTTGTAAAGGATTTATCAGTTAAAGATGCGAATGTGCGTACTAGAAGTGTATGAAATGATTCATAGGTTTAGAGACAGGTTGGTCTCGTGGAATGTGGTCACTCAAGTTGAGTGCGGATTCAGGTTGCTGATGTAAGGAATGAAGCTATTATTATCTCTAAGGCAAGTTAAGGATGAATTAGAAGAAGATAGATTGGTTAGCCATGGTTGAATAGGCATAGTGATGTCGGTGTATGCGAGGCTCGACAGTCGTCGTAATTGATATTGTTTGGAAGTATTCAAGTATTATGGCTTGTTATGTGTAGGCGGATCCCAGAAGGGTTGTGGTGGTTTAGGCCACTACTTGAGGATTCGAATGTTCTACGGTTATGAGAATTCACTTGTGTGTTGCTATGGTTCTCTTGGAATGAGTTACGTAAAAAATTTTCGTGTAAGGAAGTGTTTACCATGTTAGTGAGGCTGGTGGTAGGGATGTGCAGATTTGTTATCTATTACGGAAGGTCGTGGGATCGTGCCCCACGAGAAGATTGTATAAGTGTGGTATGTAGTCACTTGATTGATTGAAGAATGAAACCAAGTATGAATATTATGGTGATATCGTTAATTTGAGAATTTATGCCTGGAGGGCACTCAGTTTATTAGGTTGTGGACTGTGGAGGATTACTTTAGTTATGATGATTGTTCTTTTGTGCTATGGGAAAAAGGGGTTATTAGGGACCCATAAAAGATTATTGGCCTAATTCGATATGATAAGAATAGGCTTGAGGTCTGTGGATGGATTTAAATATGAATATGGGCTCTATATCAAGCCTAATGTCTTCATTTCAGCATATCTCTCCTTATGGAGGAGTATGCAGACGTTGGATGTTATTTTGTCGTCAGCTATTTCATGTAATGTTATATTGTGCCGTGTGAGTTGTGAACGGCTCGATAATTGTCTTATGTATTGAGGTTTCGCGTAGCGATGGTATTATGCACTTAGCATGCTTGTGACTGATATTCGATATTTTGTTGTAATGAGCAATTTAGCTCGATGTGTATCTACTTATGTGAATTTTATGTGTGGATCAGGTGGCACACCGCCATGGGTATATTGTTTGGATCGGGTTGCACGCCTCAATAGTGTGATGATGATTACAGTCCCTTATATTATATTCTGTGTGTTTTGTTTTCCATTTTCTGAGAAAAGTTCATATTTAGCTGCGTGAGTTGAGTAGTCCCTTCTAGAGCTTGTCTTTGTTATGTATCACACTTAGTTGGTAGCTTATGGGCACATTGTGTCATCATATGAGACTTTTGGTCATGTCTGGGGTGGCTTGTTGCCTGAGCAGTTCATATTGGGTGAGAGAAGGTTATTGGACCTAGGATCAGTGCATTCAGATTGTATGACGTATATTCTAGAGCAAAGATCATTATCTGGTTCAGAATGAGGTAATGTTCTTGTCAGGAGTGTAGACTCAATGATTTGTTGACTCAGTAGTTGGTTATGAATTTCTACACATCTCTTTCGTAGTGGCAGTATTATGGGAGTTGGCATAAGACTCATGATATATATATATATATATATATATATATATATATATATATATATATATATATATATATATATATATATCATGAGGT
>MU736995.1:170265-186779 GCA_026770625.1 Nicotiana glauca | reverse complement strand
GGGGGGGGGGGGGGTAGGGTTCATCAGAGGAAGAAAATAAAAGCGGCGGATTTGGGGAATGAGGGTTATGGTTTGGGGGTGGATATATAAGGAAAGGGAGGGGTCGTTTATTAGCCGCTGATCTTTTTTTTATCAACGGCTTGGATTTAGGTCAGGTTGGGTCGGGATATTAAATGGGTAAGGGTAATTGGGTTAGGGGTATTGGGCTTAGGGTAATTGCGTATGTTTGGGTCCGAAATTAGTTGAAAAATTGGGGTCAAATTTTAAATACCCAATTTATTGAATAAAATAATTTATAAAAGTAATAATAAAATAACAAAAATATCATTTGTGCTTAAAATGATTTAAAACAATTATATATATATATATATATAATAATAATAATAATAATTGTAGACATGCATAATTATTTGATTTACAAGCATGCACAAGTATTTTTCATAATTTGTAAAAACTTTAAATCACTTTACCCGGGAAGGATAAAATAGTTGTTCGGTAAAGAAATGATGACCGATTTTGATTGAATGGGGTGTTTTGAAAAATATAGGCCACACCTTGGTCTTTGAGCTGTCTACATATCCCTGGTTTTACAAGAATCAGGCCATGTGCAGTTCTGGATCCAACGATGAACGAAACCATGGCATTGTTATAGGGATGGTCGTGTGTTTCCGAATAGGTTCTTTTGAGTAGGATAGTATCAGATGAATTTTTGTGAAGTCATGGATGTGAATTTGAGATGTTATGAATGTATCACAAGGAAGATATTTTAACGTTCATAGAGTAAAAGTGAGTAATTAATGGGAGTCGGTTGCGTTTGAAACAACGGCAGGGCATGAATGATGTGAGTGGAAATCGGAGCGAAGGTTGCTCTTTTTTGACGAATGGTTGGGTTACCTGAAAAAACTTAAAACATGATGCACGCAAACTTTATATAGGCTATTGGGAATTTATATATGATGTAAATTTCTTTTGGACCATGAAGATTGTCTTCAGACGGTGAGGATGATGTCCTTAGACCATGACGTCCTGGGCCATGAATCTTGAGATAAGGGATTCGCAGACTATAAAATGAGATTCTCAGGCCATGAGAATGGCGCCTCTGAACCAATACACCTTTGAATAATGATGTGCAATATTGAGAGATCCTCAGGCCATGACACAGTGTCTTCCGGCTATGAGGATGATACCTTTGGACTATGACGTCTTCGGAAAATTTGGCTATGATTTAGCCCATGAGATGGAAAGACATGATGCTTGAGATGAAAGAAGACAGAGCTTAGTCCTGTGTAAGGCCGGGGAGAAGAGCATAGCCCCGTGAGAAGAGAATAATGCAAGTTTTTGAATAGTGAACCATTTGTAGTTATGCAAGGAGATACAATGCTTAGTCTCGTACAAAGAAAGGTAGAGCTTAGCCTTATGCAATTGGGGAGGCAATGCTTAGACTCATGCAAAATGAGAGAAGATGCTTAGTCTCTTGCAAGGAAAGGAGAGCTTGGTCTTATGCAATTGGGGAGGCAATGCTTAGCCTCATGCAAAATGGGAGATGATGCTTAGTCTCATACAAGGAAAGCCAGAGC
Organism: Nicotiana glauca; assembly: GCA_026770625.1. Classification (NCBI taxonomy): domain Eukaryota; kingdom Viridiplantae; phylum Streptophyta; class Magnoliopsida; order Solanales; family Solanaceae; genus Nicotiana; species Nicotiana glauca. The sequence goes on along the minus strand of MU736995.1, from coordinate 185,202 downwards.
TTAACCTTATGCAATTAGGGAGGTAGGGCTTAGCCTCATACTAGAAGAGGAGACAATTCTCGTCTCATGAAATAGAAGGCAGTGCTTAGCCTTATGGAATTAGGGAGATAGGGCTTAGCCTCATGCAAGAAGAGGAGACAATGCTTAGTCTCGTGCACTGGAAGGCAGTGCTTAGCATTATGCAATTGAGGAGGCATGGCTTAGCCTCATGCAAAATGGGGAGACAATGCTTAGTCTCGATGCAAGGGAAGGTAGTGCTTAGCCTTATGCAATTGACAAGGCAGGGCTTAGCCTCATGCAAAATGGGGAGACAATGCTTAGTCTCGATACAAGGAAATGCAGTGCTTAGCCTTATGAAATTAAGGAGATAGGGCTTAGTTTCATGCAAAATGGGGAGGCAATGCTTAGTCTCGATGCAAGGGAAGGCAGTGCTTAGCCTTATGCAATTAAGGAGGCAGGGCTTAGCCTCATGCAAAATGGGAAGACAATGCTTAGTCTCATGCAATGGAAGGCAATGCTTAGTCTTATGCAATTGAGAAGCCGGAGCTTAGTCTCATGCAGCGAACAGATAATAAGTAGTGGCAGAGTATTTCTTATCTGGAGACATATTTGTGTTTGGCAGCCTTGCCATTATGAAGATAGTGATTTTAGTACGAGTATATTTGCAAATGCTCCTGTCATGTTCATTGTGCCTGCATCCAAAGAAAAATCATGAGTTTTGCAGGGAAGGTTGGTTCATGTCTTTGCCTGCTTGTTTTGCTTTGCTTTTCTCTGGTGATGATGTTCGAGTTACCATGGGTAACATCTAGCTTCCATAGAAATAAAGTTTTTGAAAAGTATGCATGTATTTGATAGACATAGTTATTTTAAAACATAGTAGCTTACGATATCAAGTAAACTAAATGAACCAATGACTGTGACACATTAGAGACATGGCAACTTCTTTGCATTAGAATTTTGAGAGTCCTCCTCAAAATTCTGCCGCAGTTTAATAAGTGATTCTTTGACTGTTCTACATATGACGATGTTGGCTGGACTTGCTCCGAAATTTTAAGGGTCTTCCTCAAAATTCTGCCTCAGTTACTTAACCGATTCTCTGATTGTCTTGCTTATAATGATGTCAGCTGGACTTGCTCTGGAATTTTGAGGGTCCTCCTCAAAATTCTGCTCTAGTTTCTGGTTGTGGGAAAAATGAAAATTTTATTGAGATGTGACCGAACCCACAGGGCTGCATACGTAATCCCTCTTAAACGGGAAGTAGGTCAAGCATAGTTTAGTTATATCAAATGAAGAAATTTAAACAATATAAGCATAATATCTTTTTATTGCATCTGAACTGATAGGTTTTGGCCAAATTCCTCTGTCCATTTCTACAAGTATAAGTGCTCCTTCTGTTAGTACTCGGTAAAATATGTAAGGCCCTTTCCAATTGGGAGAAAATTTTCCTTTGGCTTCATCTTGATGTGGAAAGATTTGCTTCATCACCAGTTGCCTCGGTGTAAGATGTCTTGGTCTAACCTTTTTGTTGGAAGCTCTGGACAAAAATAGCCGTCATAGCTCTTATGTAAGTAGCTCCAGCATTCTTCAGGCCAAGCGACATCATTATATAACAATACATCTCCCATGGAGTGATAAAGGCTATTTTCTCGGCATCTTCCTCATCCATATGGATGTGATGGTATCCCGTGCAGCAATCCACAAAGGATTGGAGTTCATGCCTGGCACAGTTGTCGATCAATATGTTATATTGCGTAACGGGAAATCATCTTTAGGACTTGATTTGTTTAAATCTCGATAGTCGACACATACTCTGACCTTCCCATCTTTCTTCTAAACTGGAACGATGTTAGCCAACCAAGTAGGGTATTCGACCACTCTGAGAACCTTAGCTTTGATTTGCTTGGTGACTTCCTCTTTGATTGATTTTCAAACTCATATCAGGCTTGAATTTTCTGAATTTCTGCTTTAAAGGCATACACATTGGATTGGTAGATAGTTTATGAGCTACGATAGATGTTCTCAACCCGGTAATACCATCATAAGACCTGTTGATGCCCCCTTTTTCTTTAAAGGCGAAATTGGGTTTATGACATTTTGGAGGACAATTCGTTCCCTTTTGGGAATTGGTTTTGGAGTTTGAAGAGTTGCCACCTATTGATTAAGTGCATTAGGACACTAAGGAGGGTATGAGTTTGAAGAACCAGAGTTTGTGTAAGGGCTAGAAATTATGTCGAGGGGAAGGTGTTAGGCACCCCTCAAGATCTACTAGTGTGGTTCCCGGCCATGTTATAATTGTGACTTTAAATAACAAGTAAGCAAATAAAGGTCTCAAATAGAAGGGTTTTCACATAATGTTGCAAGTGAATAAAGAAAGCAGAAATTTAAGGAAGATTATTTGAACAAATATAAACAAGTAAAGGGGAAGGGGGTCCTAGGTTTATTTAAAATATGGATCACATCAATGCAGTACCCGGTATTCACTCCTCAAAGAGGGTTACACGTGGTATTAGCGCATCAGTCATCATATCCATATCTACCCTTTCCCACCCCGTAAAGGTTATTTAAAAATGCGTGGGTTGGTCACGAATGTTTATTGCGTACTATTACCAGTCCCATCCTATAAGTCATGGAGGGTATTTAGTACTACTATTCCTACAAGGTAAGGACTAGGCTGAACCCTTAGGTTTAAAGGATAAAATGCTAAGTGATATACATAACAAATAGGACCGCTCATAAGGGGAAACATAAAGAAAAATAAAGGCTCACAAATTCCTCCACAAGTAAACATCTAATTAGCACATCTCAAACACATTTAAGGTTTCAAAGATGGGAGTTTAACAACAGGAATGTTGAAGTTAAAATACTAGGTTTCAAGAGGACATATTTTGGCAACTTAGCAGTGAAAGCAGAAGGTTCAGTTAAGACTGAGTGATTTGAAAAATGATTGATTTTCAGAAATGCAACAGTTTAAAGACAACAGTAAGATTTACAAGTATACAACAATTTAGAGTTCAGTATAATATAGATAAAAATCGTTAAAGCATGGGTTTTCAAAATAATGTAGTGATTCAAAGAGAAGTGACTTGAAGATACAGTAGCTTAACGAGATGCAGGACAAGTATTCAAAATAGCACGATTCTGGGCAGAGAGTGGTAACCCAGTAGTTTGAAAACATAATAGAACAAGAATCAGAAAATTAGTGAGAGTAAATAGATGCATAATTTCAAGATTGTTTTAAGATAGAGCGGGTGTTTTAATAAAAGCAGAGTGATCTTCAGAGAGGCAAAACAAGAATGGGAGCAGCAGAGTTCAAAATATTAAAAGAGGCTGATTGGTCCTAAACCAGTAAAACATGATTAATTGATTTTCATACGCACTAGGCCTAAAGATTGCATAGGTGTCGTATACATTGCCTAATTATCTTAAAGGGTGAACGTGCATATTTTGATTTTTCAGTTTTAAGAGGGATACACTTACAAAGACGTTTCCAACAGTTTAACCATATTTTGTGGGATTATTAGATTAAGCATGCTAATTAGGTATTTAACAATTGAAACTCAGACAAGTATAAAACCCTAAACAACAAGATATCTAATGCATATAGGAGTACCCAAAACATGATTTCTAAATGCTAATGACTATGAGAATGCATGCAATAGCCTTATAACAGTTTATTTGCTTGTTACTAACTGATTATGGTTACGAAATGAGTATAATAACCGGCTGAAAGTAAAGAACCTAGAGCAGGATTTCTAATGTATGAGATGCATATCCTATACAGGTTATCTATTGTGCAGATAAGTAAATAAAGTCCTATAAGGATGTTTTCTACACATTACTTAAAGTACGCATGCATAACCCCCCCCCCCATATATTCACTATCCAGCCCCAATCATTCGTCTACAAATTATTACAAACCAATGATAGCTTAATTACAGTGATGAAAAAAAATTAAAATAAGAAGTTATTCTATAGGAAGCCTTCAATAAGGCCCATTCTTCCAACCTTACTCCTTTCGAGTTTCACAGCCTTAATATAGCCTGGGCGCGGCAAAGCTCCCTAGGGCCCAAGCACATTGCCAAAATGTTGGACAGGTGCAGTGTGGAATTACCGTTATTCTGTCAAAGTTCAATGAGTACTCAGGGGTACTCAAGGCAATGCTTACACGAAGGGGGTAGGACCTAATTTCTAAGAGTAGTGTAAAGTGCAGGAAGGCGAGGAAAGTTTGTAGTTTAAAGAGTTTACAAAAAATTGGAGGGTTGTTTTTGAAAGATTAACTTGAGTCCAACTGGAGCACCGATCAAAGGTTCATTAGTATAGAGTAGCACACAAGGATAATGGGCAAATGGAAAAAATAGATCACATAATAACACCAAGAGATACATAGACTTATGCAAACTCACTAAGCATGAGTACACAAAATCAAAGAGATTTAGGGGGTCCTAGAAATGGTCGAATTTAGACATAAGAGTAGGCCGTAACAGAATGTAGTTATAACAGGCAAGATTAGGAGCAAAAAATAGTCATAAGCATGCAAGTCATAATTAGTAATAACAGATAAAGGGTGCAAGGGGATCAGGGACACATGATACTTGAACAAAGGAAAGAAATAGCCTAACAGATGTACACAGAAATAGGCAAGGCTCATAACAAATATTGACTTAATCATAAACGTGTAAAGAGATAAGAATGGCAAGTATCAACAGGCAAACATGGAGTCAACTACATGTTGCACAGTAGAAGCATAGGTGGAAAACAATTAAGAACATAACATACTGAAGTAGTAACAACCACATTCGTTTGGAACCTTGAAATTAATCAGGACATACCAGCAATAAGAGAGCACATCAGAATGCAAGAGCCAAATATGAGCACAATATTAGCCTTGGCTTTTCAGCTGGCTAATAATAGTCAAGAGTAGGGAACAACAGTAGAGCAAGAAAGAAAAATAGAGAAATAGCACAAGTGAGAGAAATGTTTATGGTTGTGTGTGTTTGTGATATGCGATGTATCGGTGTGTAATGCAAAAGAGAATGGGGGTACTTATAGTACTGAAGACGAGTAAACAAACAAGGTAAAAATCAATAATTCAACAATAATTATGGAACTGGGTATCAATCATAATCAAATCAGCATAAGGACTCCCCTTTAATTAAGGAATCAAAGTTAAACGGTAATAAGCAATTATTTAAAAGGAAAGAAATCATAAGGCATAGTATGATCAGCTAAGGAAACAAAATAGCATAAGGAATACAATAAAGACTAGGTACATGATGCTTAATTAGAGAAATATGTTAGACAAATCGACAACATATTTGTGCACATATATAGGGAAGAATACTAATTTAATTCTGGAAAATAGTCACAAAATAATGAATGAGATTGAAAACTTAGGGGATTAGTATTAATTGAGGAAGTTATCACACAAATTAAGGAAGCGATTCAAAATCAATACCAAATTATAAGGAAAATATACAAAATCACAATTTTTAAGGCAAGTATCACAGTCTTAAAGAGAACTTGTAAGAATCAGTATAAAATCACCATGTAAACAATCAATACGATGAATAGTCACGTTTATTAAACGATACATAGCCCATATTGAACAATATCAGAGAAACCCTAAGCAAAGAACGCAGAACAGTAGGGGACTGAAGCAAAAGCGACAAAATTAAAGCAACGAGCACAGAACTCAGAGAAGAATCTACAATAACACACAGACAGGCAAACACGACAAAATAATACAAATATAAACCCTAAAGCTAGGGTTTCATCAGAATAATGAGACTTAAGAAAAATGGTATAGAAGTCGTACTAGGAATCATAGATTAGTACTTAAAATCAGAATATAAAGTATTTTCGAAAAGGGGTTAAGAAACCCTATTTTCAAAAGGGAACAAAAAATGTTTAAAACTTTAATAATCGTAGAGATCTAGTAGAGAATAGTTCAAAACATAAAGGTATGAGTTGAAAATTGTTAAAATATAGAGATTTAAGAGGTTTGGGTCGAGAATAGGGTTTCATAAGAAACAAGAGAGAGAAGTAAGAGAACCTGGCTATGAAACTTAGGAACAATGGTGTTTATAGCACCATCGAGCCAAAACCCATTGGAGAAAGGCTGGAAACAACCCCAGGCAAATCTTCAGTGACCGTCTGGAATGGTGAAGACTCATGGGGTCTGAGGGACGAAGGGAGCTGATGAGATTAGGCTTCAAGGCAGCTGGTGGTCGAAAGGGGCGAGGCTGGAGGTGGCCGAAGTGATGGTGAAGGCCATCGGAGAAGAAGAACCAGAAGGTTCTAGATAGAAGGATGAGAGGAAGAGACGGATAGAGAGAGAGAGACTGGTCCCGAAGTGAGGGGTCAGGGGGATATTCGGGAAGGTTTAATTATGGTAAGAATTATCTGGGCCGTTGATCTTGTTTGATCAACGGCTCAGATCGAGTGGCGGTTAGGCCGGGAACCGGGTAGGGCCATTTGGACTGGGTTATGGGTTGGGTCAAATTAAAAAATGGGCCAGTCTGGTTGGGGTTAATATTGGGTCAGTTAGGGGTTAATTTTGGCTATGGTTGAAATACCAAATGGGCTGCAATTGAAATGAAATAAGGCCAGTATTTAAATAGCCAGTTTTTCCCTTTTTATTTTATAAACATAGTAAAGGAATTCTAAAAATAAATTAAAGGTAATGAGTCACTTAATAATACATAAATATTAATTTAAAAATATTGGAACCAATTTTATAATTATAAAATACTATTAAATCTTAAAATAGGCTAGAATTGCAGTTATATGCAATTTAGCTTTAAAAATACCAAATGAATTTGTAAAAATAAATAAAAAATTACCTTAACTATATTTTTGTATAAATATGGGAATAAAATAAATTATTCACCAAATTTGATAATTTTGGAAATAATTATTGATTTTGTACTGCTAGAATGGATAATAAATTAATTTTGAAATCTTTTAAAAAATAGGGGAAAAAATACCAAAATACTTGGACATGATTATATAGCATGTACATGTTATTTGGAAAGCATTTTGTGTATAAAAATTATATAGGGAAAAATTGGGTATCAGCAGCTGCCCCTCTTTGCCTAGAAAAGATGAAAGAGTTGCAGGGTAAAGACATGATGTCCAATTTTAACCGAATGAAGCGATTGAAGAATTTTGACCGAGCTCCGATTCCTGAGCCGCCTACATATCCTTGATCTTACAAGAATCAGGCCGTATGTAGTTCGGGATCCGTCAGCGGAACATGCCGATGGAGATTTCGAAAGACGAACACGATGTTCAGGCTGGGAAGGATGGTCAGGGTCTGGTAGGCTACGGGAACTGGAGCAGGATCGCTCCTGCTGAGACGGCCGTTGCTAGCCGATGTACATGCAAGTGAGTAATACCAACATATATTGTGCGTAAATTAAACGTGATGCAAGTTCCCATTGGACCATGAATATTGTCTTTGGATGGTTAGGATGACGTCCTCAGACTATGACGTCCTGGGCCATGAAGTGCATAATAAAGGATTCACAGGCTATGAAATGATGTTCTCGAGCTATGGGAATGATGCCCCCAAACCATGATGCCTTTGAATAATTTGGTGATCCTTCAGCCCATGAAATGCACGATTTGGCGATCTCTCAGCCGATGCAACACTTAAATAAAATGGCGATATTTCAGCTGATGCAAAGTGTAAATATAAATGGCGATATTTCAGCCGATGTAAAGTGTACACATAAATGGTGATCTTTCAACCGATGCGAGATTGAAATGAAGTGGCGATATTTCAGCCGATATAAAGATTTAGATAAAATGGCGATTTTTCAGTCGATGCAAGATGAAGTGGCGATATTTCAGCCTATGCAATTATGGAGGTAGAGCTTAACCTCGGAAGGTAGAAGAGTAGCCTTATGCAGTTATAGAGACAGAGCTTAGTCTCGGAAGATAGAATAGTAGCTTTATGCAATGCGAGAAATGCAGATAGAGGTAGAGCTTAACCTCGGAAGGCAGAATAGTAGCCTTATGCAATTATGGAGACATCGCTTTGTCTCGGAAGGCAGAATAATAGCCTTATGCAATGCGAGAAATGCAGATGGAGGTACAACTTAACCTCGGAAGGCATAAGAGTAGCCTTATGCAATTATGGAGACAGAGCTTAGTCTCGGAAGGCATAACAGTAGCCTTACGCAATGCGAAAAATGCGGATGGAGGTAGAGCTTAACCTTGGAAGGCAGAATAGTAGCCTTATGCAATGTGGAAAAATAAAGTCGAATAACGATGAAATCTCTTAGCTGATGGATGATAGCTGAGAGTTGATTGTTTTATTGTGGTTGTTGGGATGTCTAGTACGGATAGCAATTGTAAATAGGCGATGATTCTGAGAGTTATATTCCTGAAAAGTGTGAGTATGTAATCGTGTCTGATGATTTCATGTCTTGGGTGCCAGCATCCAAAGAAAAAATTGTTGAGTTTTGTAAAAGGGGGAAGGTTAGTCCGTCTTCCCGTAGACCTCGCTTGTCCTACTCGGCTCTTGTTTTTATTGGGGTAGCATCGCTAAACAAAACAATTTTGATAGTAGGCATGCATGATTTAGTAAAAGCGTAATGTAAATACATAAAAAATAGTTTTCTTTTAGATGACCAGATGACTGCGACGCGATTCAAGACATTGCAACCTCTCTCGCTCCGGAATTTTGAGGGTCCTTCTCAAAATTCTGCCCCAGTTTACTGGGCTGGTGCTTCTGACGACTGCGTGCTGGTGAATGGCTGAAGATCAACTTCGGAATTTTTAGGGTCCATAGTGGGGGAAATGAAAATTTTATTGAATTGTGACCGAACCCATAAGGATGTCTACGTATCCCCTCTTAAACGGGAATCAAGTCAGTTGTAGTTCAAATTACATCAAAAAGGAAATCATAAATGGTTACATATAGTATCGTTTCACTGCATCTGAATTGATCGGCTTCGGCCAAACTTCTCCGTCCATTTCTACAAGTATGAGTGCCTCTCCTATTAGAACCCGATGAACCATGTATGGCCCCTGCCTGTTGGGAGAGAATTTCCCTCTGGCTTCATCTTGATGTGGAAAGATTTTCTTTATTACCAGCTGTTCTGGTGTGAATTGTCTTGGCTTGACTTTTTTGTTGAAGGCTTTCTGACAATCATCAGTCGATCTGGTAGCGGCGTGCTTCTTTAACATCTTAAAGATTGGCTCACAGATAACTGTAGACTGTGCTATGAATTGGCTTATGTAGTTAAGCCTTCTTGTTCTTTGGCGATGGCAATTCTTGAATGGACTTAACCTTTGATGGATCCAATTCTATTCCTCAGCGACTCACAATGAACCCAAGTAGTTTTCCGGCGGGAACCCCAAATGCACACTTGGCGGGGTTCAGCTTCAAATTGTACCTTCTCAGTTTGTTGAAGAATTTCCTCAGATCTTCCATGTGGTCAGTGGCTCTCTTGGATTTGATGATGACGTCGTCTACATATACCTGGATCTCTTTGTGTATCATGTCATGGAAGATAGTAGTCATGGCCCTCATGTAGGTGGACCCAACATTCTTTAACCCTAACGGCATCATCTTGTAACAATACATCCCCCATGGCGTAATGAAAGTAGTTTTCTCCGTGTCTTCCTCATAGATACCTAATAAAACAATTGACGAATGACTACAATTCATGCTTGGCGCAGTTGTCAATTAGAATGTGTATGTTTGGCAAGGGGAAGTCGTCTTTCGGACTGGACCGATTGAGATCCCGGTAGTCGACACAGACTCTAACCTTCCCGTCCTTCTTCGGTACTAGCACAATGTTGGCTAACCATGTCGGATACTCTACTACCCTGAGAACATTGGCTTTGACCTGCTTAGTGACTTCTTCCTTGATTTTAAAACTCATATCTGGCTTGAACTTTCTGAGCTTCTATTTTGCTGGCGGACATGTTGGATCAGTTGGCAGTTTGTGAGCCAGGATAGATGTACTGAGACCACTCATATCATCATACGACCAGGAGAATATGTCCTCATATTCTTTTAGGAATTTTGTGTACTCTTCTTTTTCTGATGGTGACAGATGAACACTGATGCATGTTTCTTTGACATTTTCTGTATCTCCCAAATTACCAATCTTGGTCTCGTCCAAGTTGGACTTAGGTCTATTATCAAAATCCTCAACCTCTTTAATGACCTCTTCTGGTATATCATCTTCTTCTGAGTCTATATCTGTTTGTTGCGTTGTCTCGTTGCAAGTCACAATCATCCGTTCATCAAGATAAGTAATAGTAATGCTGTGTAAATAAAGTAAACGATGAAAAGTAATAAGAGTGAGATTTATAAGAAACTTGAATGCTTTGATAAATTTCATAATTGTTTTGAACATTGGAGCTCTTATTTCGAAATTAAAATACGAAAAGAAAATCAACTAGCAAAAATAAAGATGATGCATGGTGCTTTGTTCTGCCTTGCTACCCGGAAGCTTTTCGGGCCCTTGGATCTTGTGAAGTAAGATGACGATGTCAGAGTGCATGAACTAACCTTTGGGGAAGGGCAATACAACAAAAAGTAAAAACAAAAAGGTAACAAGTTAGTGTGGATTACGAGGAGAAAAACATTACAATATTTAAACACATAGTGCAAGAATAAAAGTCGTGTACTAATTTGGGAGCCTCATTGTGATCGAGGTAGGCCTAGCGACAAGTTGATTTGCAGAATTTATAATGCTAAATTCCTCAATTTATTGATAAAAATATGGTGAATCCCAAAACGACACTAAAATTGCGGAAAATAAAATGTCACTAATGGCCATTGGCCTTATTACATTAAAGCAAAGGAAAGACTCCTAACTACTTGGTCCCAGAGGGACCTTACCCAGACTCGGCATCTTTAGCTCCATCGAACAGCTTCACCAGCTCACGCAGTCCCAGAAGCAAGTAGGCTCTAGCCAAGTGTCCTACTTCGTTCTGACAGTTTTTAATCCTCTGGATGAACTTCCTTTCTAACTCCACTAAACCCCGCTCCAGATATCCCAGTCACTTGTTGGCACTGACATCCATATCTTTCCATTCTTCAATCAGCTTTTGATGGGCCTCTTGAATTTCCTTGTGCTCAATCTCGCATTCTCGAATCCTTATGCGCAATTGGTTGTACTTAACCTGTACCTCAGCCTTTTCATCGATGACCGTGTGACCTCGAACAAACCCAGGCTGTCCTGACCCATCATGATCGTCTTCCAATTAACTTGGATAGTACAGAGTATAACCAGCATGGTACCTATCTGGTTCTATGGCATCCTTTCCCAAGATGATTTTGCAATGTCACGTGTGTTGAGCTTGACACTTGTAGGGACTATCGTCATCTTAAAAGTCGGCCCTGAAGTGACTCATTTTGTCGACCCTTGGTGTAACCTTCCTATCTCATGACTCGGAGAGGGACATAGGGATAAGTTCTCCTCAGACCAATGAGTATAACAAACGGTTCATCCCGAGATCGAACAATGAACTCTTCAGTAGGGAACCATTCGAACATCCACTACACATGGTCTTCTTCAGATTTTCAAATAGCTGTACCTACCCTTTAGCATCTTTTGGTTGAGAAAACATGTTAGGTATATAATTCATTCGTTTTGGCTGATGGAAGGCGATATGATCATCCCAGTCTCTGCGTAGAATCTCTTGCCGATATTTACCCTTTTGTAGGTGCTCCATGAGCCAGAGTTGGAGCAGTAAGTTACAACCCTTAAAGTGTTTGGTCCCTTGTTGACATTTTTCTAGGGCTCGGTATATCTCCACAACGATCATAGGTACTATGCTAAAAGGCTACCCACCGATTCCTTCCATCAAAGTCTTGCTAACCATGGCCAGTCTGGTATAGATTCTAGACTTCTTCATAGGAAACACTATCATCCCTAAAAAGCAGAACATAAAGATGAAGACTCTTCTGTGGATATGCCCCAATGATGTGAGGGCGAATTCATCTGGGTAAGTATGGTAGGACTTGCTATGGCCATACCTCTCGTACATATAGTCGAAAGGAATGTAGGAATCCTTCAAACAGGTCAAGTCTGTGTTCTTCTTTAGTCCCATCATTTTGAGAAAACCCCTACCCTTGCGATTTTTTGGCATAAGTAAACCAGGAGTCTCCCATGGAATACCAACTAATCCTCCTATTTCCTCGAGCAAAGGTGTCATCTCAAGATCCCCGAAGCGAAACACAAATCTGTCGGCATCCAAGAATAAAGTTGCAGCCTCTATGATTTTGTTGTCGGGTCGGATTTCCAAAAGAGAAGGCAAATTTCCCAAATATTTGCGGACGAGGGTCTGATCACTGGAGTGAAGGTCTTCCCACCAGCTTAGAAACCTTAGGTGGATGTTGGTTACCATGCCGAATATGGGGACTTCGTGCCTCATTTTCTGCAAAACAAAGTGTTAGACCCTTACCCCCGCAGGACTCAACTATTTAAACCAATAATTATCATTACAACATTTAGTTCTCCAAATAAATGCATAGAATGTGGTGGTGTCCGCTTGGGCTTTAAGGAAACCCGGTGGACTTTGGACAAGGCTATCTTAAAGAGTCATTATGCGGATAACATAACCTACTCGGCTAAGTTTGACAGTGATCCATGCATAATTTACATAGAGTAAGGTTTCTATGGGGTATTAGACTGGTACCCTTGAGCGGAAAACTCAAGAGGGAAAGGCACGGAACCGTCGACTGCACCACTGATCGACTAGTTTTACCGCAAATATGCCTTTGCCAAATTTAGGGGGTGTAATATTCGAAGGGCGCAACCACTCATTATAATCGTTGCTATAGTATTTTGTTTGGCACGAGTGGAATATGATGTTGAAGATGCAATTTACAAGAATGAAACAAGTTGTCATGTATTTGTATGTTCATAAAGTAATAATTACAATAATTGCTTATAATTACAACAGTATTGAAGAAAAGCGGTAAAAACATTAAATAAAAGAAAACAAAGAGCCAAGCCAGTTTCGTAGTAGAAAGAGATAAAGACATTAAATAAAGGCAATAAAGAAGAAGTAAAGTCACAAGTAACATGAAATGGTAAAAGCCTAAACAAAATCCCCAGCAGAGTCGCCATGCTGTCGATGCCCCATTTTTCTTTTAAAGGTGAATTTGGGTTTACGACATTTGGGAGGACAACTCGTTCCCTTTTGAGAATTGGGTTTTGGTGTTTGAAGAGTTACCACCTATTGATTAAGTGCATTAGGACACTAAGGAGGGTATGACTTTGAAGAACCAGAGTTTGGGTAAGGGCTAGAAATTATCTCGAGGGGAAGGTGTTAGGAACCCCTCAAGATCTACTAGTGTGGTTTCCGGCCATGTTATAATTGTGACTTTAAACAACAAGTAAGCAAATAAAGGTCTCAAATAGAAGGGGTTTTCACATAATGTTGCAAGTGAATAAAGAAAGCATAAATTTAAGGAAGATTATTTGAACAAATATAAACAAGTAAAGGGGAAGGGGGTCCTAGGTTTATTTAAAATATGAACCACATCAATGCAATACCCGGCATTCACTCCTCAAAGAGGGGCTACACGTGGTATTAGCGCATCGGTCATCATATCCATATCTACCCTTTCCCACCCCGTTAAGGTTATTTAAAAATGAATGGGTTGGTCACGAATGTTTATTGCGTGCTACTACCCGTCCCATCCTATAAGTCCTGGAGGGTATTTAGTACTACTATTCCTACAAGGTAAGGACTAGGCTGAACCCGTAGGTTTAAAGGATAAAATGCTAAGCGATATACATAACAAATAGGACCGCACATAAGGGGAAACATAAAGAAAAATAAAGGCTCACAAATCCCTCCACAAGTAAACATCTAATTAGCACATCTCAAACACATTTAAGGTCTCAAAGATGGGAGTTTAACAACAGGAATGTTGAAGTTAAAACACTAGGTTTCAAGAGGATATATTTTGCCAACTTAGCAGTGAAAGTACAAAGTTCAGTTAAGACTGAGTAATTTGAAGAATGATTGATTTTCAGAAATACAACAGTTTAAAGACAACAGTAAGATTTACAAGTATACAGCAGTTTAGAGTTCAGTATAATATAGATAAAAATCGTTAAAGCATGGGTTTTCAAAATAATGTAGTGATTCGAAGAGAAGCGACTTGAAGATACAGTAGCTTAACGAGATACAGGACAAGTATTCAAAATAGCACGATTCTGGGCAGAGAGTGGTAACCCAGTAGTTTAAAAACATAATATGACAAGAATCAGAAAATTAGTGAGAGTAAATAGATGCACAATTTCAAGATTATTTTAAGATAGAGCGGGTGTTTTAATAAAAGCAGAGTGATCTTCAGAGAGGCAAATCAAGAATGGGAGCAGCAGAGTTCAAAATATTAAAAGAGGTTGATTGGTCCTAAACTAGTAAAACATGATTACTTGATTTTCATACGCATTAGGCCTAAAGTTTGCCTAGGTGTCGTATACATTGCCTAATTATCTTAAAGGGTGAACATGCATACTTTTATTTTTCAGTTTTAAGAGGGATAAACTTACAAAAACTTTTCAAACAGTTTAACCATATTTTGTGGGACTATTAAAATTAAACATGCTAATCAGGCGTTTAACAATTGCAACTCAGACAAGTATAAAACCCTAAACAACAGGATATCTAGTGCACATAGGAGTACTCAAAACATGATTTCTTAATGCTAATGATTATGAGAATGCATGCAATAGCCTTATAACAGTTTATTTGCTTGTTATTAACTGATCATGGTTACGAAATGAGTATAATAACCGGCTAAAAGTGAAGAACCTAGAGCGGAATTTCTAATGTATGAGATGCATGTCCTATACAGGTTATCTACTGCGTTGATAAGTAAATAAAGTCCTATAAGCATGTTTTCTGCACATTAGTTAAACTACGCAAGAATACCCCCCCCCCCCCCCCCCC
>MU736995.1:118470-170109 GCA_026770625.1 Nicotiana glauca | reverse complement strand
CCCCCCCCCATATTCACTATCTAGCCCCAATCATTCATTTATAAATTATTACAAACCAATGATAGCTTAATTACAGTGATGAAAAAAAATAAAAATAAGAAGTTATTCTATAGGAAGCCTGCAATAAGGCCCATTCTTCCAACCTCACGCCTTTCGAGTTCACAGCCTTAATATAACCTGGGCGCAGCAAATCTCCCTAGGGCCCTCATTGGGTCGATTCCCAATACCAGCACCCAAGCAAATTGCAAAAATGTTCGACATGTGCAGTGTGGAATTACCGTTCTTGTGTGTCAAAGTTCAATGAGTACTCAGGGGTACTCAAGGGAATGCTTACACGAAGGGGGTAGGACCTAATTTCTAAGAGTAGTGTGAAGTGCAGGAAGGAGAGAAAAGTTTGTAGTTTAAAGAGTTTACAAAAAATTGGAGAGTTGTTTTCGAAAGATTAACTTGAATCAAACTGGAGCACTGATCAAAGGTTCAATAGTATAGAGTAGCACACAAGCATAATGGGCAAAGGGAAAAAATAGATCACATAATAACACCAAGAAATGGTCAAATTTAGACATAATAGTACGGAGTAATAGAATGTAGTTATAACAGGCAATATTAGGAGCAAACAATAGTCATAAGCATGCAAGTCATAATTAGTAATAACAGATAAAGGGTGCAAGGGGATCAGCGACACATGATACTTGAACAAAGGAAAGAAATAGCCTAACAGATGTACACAGAAATAGGCAAGGCTCATAAAAAGTATTTACTTAATCATAAACGTGTACACAGATAAGCATGGAAAGTATCAACAAGCAAACAAGGAGTCAACTACATGTTGCACAGTAGAAGCATAGGTGGAAAACAATTAAGAACATAACATACTGAAGTAGTAACAACCACATTGGTTTGGAACTTTGAAATTAATCAGGACATACCAGCAATAAGGGAGCACAACAGAAGGCAAGAGCCAAATATGAGCACAATATTAGCCTTGGCTTTTCATCAGGCTAATAATAGTCAAGAGTAGGGAACAACAATAAAGCAAGATAGAAAAAGAGAGAAATAGCACATGAGAGAGCAATGTTTATTGCTATGTGTGTTTGTGATAAGAAATGTATCAGTGTGTAATGCAAAAGAGATTGAGGGTACTTATAGTACTGAAGACGAGTAAACAAACAAGGTAACAATCAATAATTCAACAATATTTATGTAATTGGGTATCAATCATAATCAAATCATCATAAGGACTCCCCTTTAATTAAGGAATCAAAGTTAAACGGTAACAAACAATTATTTAAAAGGAAAGAAATCATAACGCATATTATGATCACATAAGGAAACATAATAGCATATGGTATACAATAAAGACTAGGTATATGATACTTAATTAGGGAAATATGTCAGACAAATCAACAACATATTTGTGCATATATATAGGACAGAATACTACTTTAATTTTGGAAAATAGTCACAAAATAATGAACGAGATTGAAAACCTAGGGGATTAGTATTAATTGAGGAAGGTATCACATAAATTAAGGAAGCAATTCGAAATCAATACCAAATTATAAGGAAAATACACAAAATCACAATTTTTAAGGCAAGTATCACAGTCTTAAAGAGAACTTGTAAGAATCAGTATAAAATCACTATGTAAACAATGAATAGGATGAAAAGTCAAGTTTATTAAACGATACATAGCCTATATTAAACAATAACAGAGAAACCCAAAGCAAAGAACACAGATCAGTAGGGGACTGAAACACTAGCAACAAAATTAAAGCAAAAAGTACAAAACTCAGAGAAGAATCCAGAAGAACACACAGACAAGCAAACACGATAAAATAATACAAATATAAACCTTAAAGCTAGGGTTTCATCAGAAAAATGAGACTTAAGCAAAATGGTTTAGAAGTCATACTGAGAATCATAGATTAGTACTTAAAATCAGAAGATAAGGTATTTTCGAAAAGGGGTTAAGAAACCCTATTTTCAAAAGGGAATAAAAAATGTTTAAAACTTGAATAATCGTAAAGATCGAGTAGAGAATAGTTCAAAACATAAAGGTATGAGTTGAAAATCGTAAAAATATAGAGATTTAAGAGGTTTCGATCGAGATTAGGGTTTCATAAGAAACCAGAGAGAGAGAAGTAAGAGACCTGACTGTGAAACTTAGGAACAATGGTGTTTATAGCACCATCGAGCCAAAATCCATCGGAGAAAGGCCGAAAACAACCCCAGGCAAAGCTTCAGTGACCGTCTGGCATGGTGAAGACTCATGGGGTCTCAGGGACGAAGGAAACCGATGAGATAAGGCTTCAAGGCGGCTAGCGGTCGAAAGGGCTGAGGCTGGAGGTGGCCGGAGAGATGGTGAAGGCCATCGAAGAAGAAGAACCAGAAGGTTCTAGAGAGAAGGAGGATAGGAAGAGACGGATAGAGAGAGAGAGACCAGTCTCGAAAGTGAGGGGTCAGGGGGGTTGTTGGGAGGGTTTAATTATGGTAAGAATTATCTGGACCGTTGATCTTGTTTGATCAACGGCTCAGATCGAGCGGTGCTTAGGCTGGAATTCGGGTAGGGCCATTTGGACTGGGTTTTGGGTTGGGTCAAATTAAAAAATTGGCCGGTCCGGTTGGGGTTAAGATTGGTTC
This sequence comes from Nicotiana glauca, assembly GCA_026770625.1. Taxonomy (NCBI): domain Eukaryota; kingdom Viridiplantae; phylum Streptophyta; class Magnoliopsida; order Solanales; family Solanaceae; genus Nicotiana; species Nicotiana glauca. Next base: position 167,466 of record MU736995.1, on the reverse strand, counting down.
AGTTAAGGGGTTAATTTTGGCTATGATTGAAATACCAAATGGGCTGCAATTGAAATGAAATAAGGTCAGTTTTTAAATAGCTAGTTTTTTCCTTTTTATTTTATAAAAATAGTAAAGACTTCTGAAAATAAATTAAAGGTACTGAGTCACTTAATAATACATAAATATTAATTTAAAAATATTGGAACTAATTTTATAATTATAAAATACAATCAAATCTTAAAATAGGCTAGAATTGCCGTTATATGCAATTTAGTTTGAGAAATACCAAATGAATTTGTATTACCTTAACTATATTTTGATATAAATATGGGAATAAAATAAATTATTCACTAAAATTGATGATTTTGGAAATAATTATTGATTTTGTAATACTAGAATGGACGATAAATTGATTTTGAGATCTTTTTAAAAAAATAGGGAAAAAAGACCAAAACACTTGGACATGCTTATATAGCATGTACATGTTATTTGAAAAGCATTTTGTGTATAAAAATTATATAAGGAAAATTGGGTATCAACAAGACCAAGCAAAGATATCTTCGTATTCTTTTAGGAAACGGGTGTACGCTCATTTCTCGGATGGTGATAGGTGAATACTTATCCGAGTTTTTTCGACTGTTTCAGAATCTCCCAAATTGACTATCTCGGTTTTGTCCAATTTTGACTTGGGCTTGTTCTCAATATTTTCCAACTCTCTAACAATTTCCTTAGGGATTATATCTTCTTCTTTTATTTCCTCTGAATCACTATACATATGTTGCGTTGTCTCATTACATGTCACAGTTTTTGGTTCCTCTAGATCGGATAAGTGATAATAGTATTGTAGAGAAAAAAATATAAAGGATAATAATAAATACTAAAATAGCAATGCATTAGATAAATTTGGAAATGTTAAAATAGATACGACTTGATGATTCGAGCAATTTTTTAAAAAAAAATGCGCCTAAAATAGAATACTGCAAATGCCTTAATGCTTAAAATTGCTTAAAATAGATCATGCTTATTGCCAGGCTACCCAGGAAATCAACGGGCCAGTGATGGTGTAGCAGTCCAATTTTTGAGAATGGATCCTTTCTCCATGGTCCGAATGGTAGGGTCTTCCTGCTCCTCGTCCTCAACTATTACATTGCAGTCCATGTCTTCAGCGTCCAGAATAGATTCCTTATGCCAGCTAAAGCCTCATCTTATTCAGATCCCCATATCACGTTAGTCTGTTGAAACGTCTAATGCAGATGCGGTATTGGCTGTTCAAGAGGGTAATAGGGACCATGCCATGGTGGCGACCAATCATCATACTCTTGCCAGATGTACTGGTATCCAAGTCCAACCGCGATGTTTTGGTTGTATTAGCTTAGTCATACCCTGGAGATTCTTGCCGAGACATTTACTGGGTTCATTCCCTATCCATAATAGTCTGCTTTCTATCTTATTACTCCACCACTTATCTTTCTCAATTGCATTGACACGCTTGATACGATGGTACGTCTCTCCACCCAACTTCCTTGTATTCTCGACAACCAGAACAATTTGATTGGTGTAAATGGGATTACTTCTGTCTCTATGAATGATTACTTCCTGATGATTTGATTCAAACTTCACAACCTGGTGTAGCATATATCTAAGGTCGTCCCAATAGAAGATTGTATATGGCAGATATGTCCAATACTTGAAATTCAACATCAAACCAAGTCGGACCCATCTACAAACAAAGGTTGATTTCTCCAATTGTGGCCCTTTAAGACCCATCAAATGCTTTGACATTCATACTCCCTGCTTGTATCTCATGGAAATCCTTACCTAACCTTTTCAAAGTGGTTAATGGATAGATATTCAGACTTGAACCCCCATCTATCAGGACCTTGGCGATGAATTTGTCTTCTAATTGTATTGTGATGTGTAGTGCCCTGTTATTACTCAACCCTTCTGGTGGCAACTTGTCTTCATAATAAGTGATCTTGTGGATTTCCAGTACTTGCCCTACCATGTTGGCCATCTCTCCACCGGTGATGTTGTTGGGGAATATAATCTTCGTTTAACACTTTTATTAATGCATTCCTATGTTTCTCAAAATTCTATAGTAGTGATAGAATTGATATCTGAGCAGGGGTTTTGTTCAGATGATCAACCACATAATATTCTCTTGCTTGCACCTTTCTCCAAAGATCATCTGGGATGGTTCAATGATAGCTTGTTTGGGAGCGGCTTATTTATTTGTTCCTCCCAAATGCTCAGGTGTGTAAACTGTGCCGGTCCTAGTCATGCAATGTGCGAGACCTGTTTCTTCCATTCTCCCTTTTCCTTTTCTTCTTGCCTCTATAGCATAGTCCCATGGCATAGCATTGGAATTAAAGGACGGTGTGGGTGCTACCATCACAGTGAAGGCTGATGTAGTTATTTTAGCGTCAATTGGTGGTTGAATTATCATTATAATGGGTGTGAGAGTGAATGAAGGTATTTTGGTTTCATCCCCTTCACGAATGAGTCCAATTGATCCTTCTGGATCCGATTCTTCATCAGTTTCGATCATATTTACCCCCTCGCCCCTATGATCTGGGACATGATTGTTGCAGATATTAGGTGCAACCTCTTTTGCTTGTATAACCTTGGTATCAATCAACGTTTGTATCTTATCCTTCAAAGTGAGACATTCATCTATGGTGTGTCCCTTCATGTCCGAGTGATAGGCACATGTCTTGTTTGGATTAACTCACTGGGAAGAGTTTTCCACATCAATAGTAGAAACGAGGATGACATAACCAGCAACCTTCGGTCTTTCATAGAGATGATCATGAGTTCAGCAATCGGAGTGTATTTTCTGGGTGGTCTGCGGTTGAAATTCAGTCTGGGTTACTTGTAGCTTTGGAAGGCTAGTGGTGGTGAGTGGTAATATGCAAGTTGTATGTTATAAGTATAGCATGTGATGGCGGTTTGCGGATATATGGGAGTTGAAGGCTGATATGTAGGTGAAGGTGTTTGATATGTAAGAGGCAATTTCAGACTTGGGCTACCATCACGGCCCCTACTTCTTTCTTTTTGGATATACCCCTTGACTGCAAAGCTTTGTTCGTAGCCTGTAATGCCTCAAAATTAGTTACCATTCTGCTCTTGATTCCTTCTTCAATCCTTTGCCCAAATTTGATGATGTCGAAGAATTTGTGATTCTCGATAACTATTAAAATTTCGTAGTATTGTGGCTCCTAGGCCCGGACAACGAACTTGTTCATTTACTCTTCTTCCAATGACAGCCTCACTTTCATTGCTTCTGATCTAGCATACTCGTAGAAAGTCTTTGTTGGCTTCTTTTTGAGATTCTGGATATAGAAAACATCTGGTGCATTCTCCGTATCAAACCTAAATCGATCCATGAATTTCGATGCCATGTTTACCAACTAACCCACTTCTTTGGATTTTTACTGATATACCGAGATAGGGCGTCTCCAGCGAGGCTCCTCATGAATAATTTCATAGGAATCCTTTCATTCTTTCTAACTCATATGAGCTTGTCACAGTATGTCCTTAGATGCACCTTTGGGTCACATGTTCCGTCATACATCTCGAACTTGGGAGGTTTGTAACTCTCTGGAAGTTCTATGTCCGATTGAAAGCACAGATCTCCATAGTTCAATCCCTTAATTTCTTTACCCCCTTCGACACCTTGGACTCGACTTGTGAGCTTCTTAGCCTCTGCCATATTCTTGATGAGCAGGTCCTTCTGAGAGGACTTGGGTATGTATAAGGTTTATTGAGGAGTGTAAGGAAAGGTTTCCACATATATGGGGTTGCTTTGATGGACTCCAGGGATTTAGGTGTAATGGTGGTCCTTGGTTGAGTTTTGAGGATCGAGGTTAGGTTGTGGTGCATTTTTAAGAGTATGATAGGTAGTGGTTTGTGGATACTAAGTTCGTTGATGATGATGTTGTGGAGGAGTCAATACTGGTGGAGGATTGGGATTTTGAGGCGGGTGGCATATTAGTGAGGTGCAGGAGGACTTTGTGGATGCTGGTTTAGTGTATTTTGGGGAGGTGCTGCGTTTTTTATGTTTTGTTGGTTGATGTCGGGGGCGTTCAGGGTAAGGGAGAGGTTTGCCAAGTTCCGGACCTGCTCAAAGTCCCCTTGTAACTCCAGTATCTTTTGTTCCAGTCGTACAACCAAATCATTTTGGGTTGGAGTGCTTCGTCCATCTAAGTTTCGACATTCTCTTTATGCGTAGCATTGTCTTTCCTGATATTGCTTGTATCATCCATTCTGGCTTTTTCTTTGCTTTTAGGATCGTTCAGAGGAAGTGGAAGACCTCTTGATCTGGTATGGTATGTAGATGATGCCAGTATGCACAAACCAACCTTAGGGGATGGGAATAAATAAATAAAGAAAACAAAAATAAAAGGTAAATAAGTCAGTGAAGAGTATGGAAAGGTTGTTTGCGGTATTTAAATACATATTGCGGAATTATAAATTCGCGTCCTACTTGTGGGACCTCATTGTGCCTGAGGTAGTCTTAAATGACATATAGATTTGGAGAAAATTGATGCCAATAACTATGTCATTTTATTAATATGATAAATAAAATGGATCTCTACTAAAACGACAATAATGATAAAGAGTCACTAGTGCCATGTGCCTTAGTACAACCAAAGCCTAAAACGATTCTAGAAAGCAAGTAAAACATAATTCCTAATCTACTTGGTCGCAGAGGGACCTTCTCCATGCTTGGCCTTCTTTGACCCATCAATCAGATTCCAGCAATAGGTTTTCCACCAATCCAGCACTAGTGGTGGGGAGTTTTGGACCATGCCGAACTTGGGAACTTCATGCCTTATTTCTGTAAAACTAATAAAGTTAGACCTCTCCCCCTCCAAATTTAGCTATTTACACGTTAATGATCAACATATTGGCATGTTTTTTCCAAATAATGCACAGATCATGATTGTGTCCATTGGAATTATGGAAATCTGGATAGACTTTGGACAAGGTTTGTCTTAGTGAGTTATTCTGCGGACAGAGTTCTAACTCATACTAGGTTTAGACATGAGCATCCACAGTTGATTTTGGACTGGGGTTTCTAAAAGAGTCTATATTGGTGCCCTCAAGTGGACAACTTGAGAGGGAAAGTCATGTACTGTCGATTGCACCACTGATCAACTAGTTTTACTGCAAATAAGCCTTTCTAAATTTAAAAGGTGATTTTAGGAAGAGCACAAACACTCATCAAGTGCCGCTATGGTATTAATACACACGAGTGGATCATGATGTAGGGCATACTTTATGCAAGGATAAAATAACACGTTGTCAAATATTTTGCATATTGAAAGCAGTAAATGTTGTATTGAATAGATGTAAAGACATAAAGAAAGGAAAACAAGGAAGAAGTTAGTTCGCGTAATGAAAGAAATATAGTAAAGCAAATAAAGGGGTAAGGATTTAGGAGAGACATGATATAGCAAAATTAAAAGTTTAGAGTAAGTGAACACGATTAGGAAAATAAGGGGAAACACACACCGTTATCAAATGAATTCATATAAATGGAAACATGGAAGAGGATGTGCATGCACCAATAAAATGGGAGCGGGAGATTCAAGTAAAAGCAAAATAACAAAAGTACGCTTATCGAGAGAGACTAATTCATATAGATCAAGTTCATTTTTGGTAAGAGCCTAAAGAATATCCCCAGCAGAGTCACCATGCTGTCTCTCCCCTTTTTCTCGTGAAATCGGGCTTCGACGTATGACAACTCTTTTAAATGGAAGGGTATTAAAAGAGAGAGTTTCCACCTAAAGGATTAAGGTGCGTTAAAGCACCTATTTGCAAATAACTTTGTTTGACCATTTTGCTTCACCAAAGATCGGGTAAGGGATAAAATTTCCTCGAAGAGAAGGTGTTAGGAACTCTTTGAGGTCCACAACTGTGTGTCCTGGCCGAACTAAATTATATGAATTAGTCTATGTGATCAAAGCTAAGAAAACAGGAATTACTAAGCGTGAATAAACAATTAAAAGACAGGGGGAGGGTGGTGCTATGTTTTTTAGCCTAAAGGATCACCCCGTGCAACATAAATAAAACTTCGTAACTGCCTTGAGATAGGGTGTCACTCATATTATTCAGCGGGCACAAACTATCATCTCCTGCTACCCAATTACTATATTTAAGTTGTTTACTTAAATCGCACTAGTCAATTCTAAGGTGTGTCCTACGCGTGCACTACATGTCACATGCCTATGGTCTAAGAGGCATTTGGACATCTATCTCAGGGTGGTTCTAGAGTATAACTTAGGTGTGATGACCCAAAGGGGTCATTACTTGTTTTCTTACCCATTTGGAACTTTCGAGGACTTGAAAATCTCATTTAGGGTTTTCTCGATTTGCGTAGGCAGTCCGGGCGCGTAGCCAGAAAACTTAAATATGAATTATGTGAGAAAATGCTAAATTTTGATATTAAATTGAATAAATTTGACTTCGGTCAATATTTTGGGAAAACGGACCCGGGCCCGTGATTTGACAGTCCCGAAGGGTTTGTAGGAAAATATGGGACTTAGGCGTATGCCCAGAATCGAATTCTGAGGTCCCAAGTCCGAGAAATGAATTTTGTGTAAAATTGTTTTCTGAAAATAATTAATGAAATTGGAAATGAAATTTGATTAGAACGTATTGGTATTGGGCCCGTATTTTTAGTTCCGGCGCTCGGTATAGGTATTATATGTGATTTAAGTGCTCTCTGCAAAATTTGGTTAAAAACGGACGTCGTTTGATGTGTTTCAGACTTAAAATAGAAATTTGATGTTCTATGAAAACTTGGAAAAAATTATGAATTTTTGAGGTTTAATTTGAATTATATGATGTAATTTGGCGATTTGATCGCGCAAGTAAGTCCGTAGGATATTTTTGAGGTTGTGTGTATATTTGGTTTGGAGCACCAAGGGCTCGGGTGAGTTTTGGATAGGCGTCGGAGTGCACTTTTAAACCTTGAAAGTTGCTGGTATGAATTTGCCTGCAGGCTTCGCATTTGCGAAGCCAATCTCGCAAATGTGATATCGCAAATGCGAGTGGCCCTTCACAATTGCGAAGTAATCCCAGCCCAGCTCTTCTGGGCACATGCCCCACAAGCTAAACTCACGAAGCATAGAATGAAAATGACTGGATATGGGAAGGGAAACACGTACGGGAACTATCAAACCAGTCAAACTAGCATGAGGCCTCCTCGCCTCCTCAAACAAGTCTACCATGACGCACCCTACCTCCAAAATAAGGACCAGTATATCTCACTGGTCTACGAGGCCTCCTCGCCTCCTCGCCTCCTCGCCTCCTCAAACTCTCTCCCCTGCTCTCGTCTGCTCTCTCTCTCTCATGACCCTGCCTGCCCTCTCTCTCTAGAATGCATACCCTCCATCCTCCGAGCAATGTTGACCACCTGCTGATACAGAATATCCATCTCCAACTCACTGGCCATACTGGACCTGATGCTAGGAATAAGCCCCTCAATGAACCGGCGAACCTTCTCGCGAATAGTAGAAACCAAGGCTGAGGCATGTCTAGCCAAATTGGTGTAACAGACAACATACTCCGACGGTCATAGCACCCTGACAAAAATGCTCAAACTCTGCATGCCATGTATCCCTGAGGCTCCGAGGAACAAACCCTCAGAAACTTATCTGAGAACTGGGCCCAAGTAAGTGAAGCTACCTCGTCTGGGCTGTCTAACTCATATGTGAACCACCAATCATAGGCGGCTCCTCGAAGCTGGAAAGTAGTGAAAGAAACCCGCTCGATCCAAAGATACCCATAGTATGGAGAATGCGGTAACACTCATCAAGAAACCCCTAGGCATCGTCTGATACTAATCCACTAAATACCAGAGGATCATACTTCTTGAACCTCTCTAGTCTCATCTGCTGGTGCTCGGAAGCCGCTGCCATGCCCTCGGGCTGAACTGGTGCTGCAAGCAGCGCAGAAATAATCTCAGGGACCTGCTCAACATGAACTCGCTGCTTCGAAATGCGGGCAACGGGAGTGTGTGCTCCTCCCCCGGCCTGGGGTGTGGCTGCAACAAGGGGAAGCAATCCTGCCTGAGCCAAAGTGGTGTACACACTCATGAACCGTGCCAAAGTCTCCTGAAGGGCTGGAGTAGTAGCAGCAGTAGGCGTGTCAGGTTCCTGGACTCCGGCTGGATCTGCTAGTGGTACCTCGGTGGCCACTTGAGTAGGTGCTCTCGCTGTACCACTTGCGCATCCTCGAACTCTACCCCGGCCACAACCTCCGACGGCTGCTGCAAGGGGTGCGGGTGTCTGATCACCTCCGGTAGTATGTGTCCTCACCATCTGTGAGAGAGTAAAAGACATAGGTTTAGGATTGTGGATGTCAAAAATCTCGCACGACAGGGAAATCAAATGAAGTGGAGTTTTCCTAACGGTTACATAGCCTCTCGCAGATAAGTACAGACGTCTATGTACCGATCTACGAGACTCTAATAAACCGACTTGTGATCTATGACTCCTATGAACCTAGAGCTCTGATTCCAACTTGTCACGACCCTAGTTTGCTCTCCGTGAACATGTCGTGATGGCACCTAGTCCCTACGACTAGGTAAGCCTAACAATGAGGAAGATAAACCATAAAATTGCGGAAGAATAATTAAAACTGATTTAGTAAAATAACCATGTGTTTAAGGTGCCGCTTGGCACATACAATCACAACTTTCAAAGCTAACAAAAATTCTCGAAACCCGGAATCTCACAAATCACAAGCTAAGGGATACATAAGAGGCTCTAACTCAAGAATGTTTAAACAAGGATAAATACCGAATGACTATACTTATTACAGAAAGCTAGAAAGGCGGCCTGCGAACGTAGCAGATATACCTCGAAGTCTCTACCGAAATGCCTCCTCCCAAGGCTGAAAGAACTGAGTAGAAGTACCTGGATCTACACAACAAAAATGTGCAGAATAGTAGTATGAGCACACCATAATGGTGCCCAATAAGTATCAAGACTAACCTCGGTAGAGTAATGACGAGGAACAGTCAAGACACATATCGGTCAAGTAAACAATATAACGATGGGACAATAGAAATGATATATATATATATATATATATATATATATATATATATATATATATATGTAAAGTCTGCACAATATTACCAACAATGCTACAATCACGATGAGGGAAAAGAACAATAAGTAATAACGAACATATAAGAAAAATGATAAAACAAGACGACGACGGAAACACAATCCATATCCTAAGGTCACAACACAGTAAGGGGAAAACAAAGCAATAACTCAGATCCTATGATGATATTCACATAAGGTCTTATTCAACTACTTCTACAAATTTACAAAATCCCGGACAAACCACAACTCATGAAATCCCAACATCTAAAATCTAACACTTGGCATCCTGTGCCCCATCAGTCTCACAGTCATGCGGATAACTAACTAGCTAACTAGGGCCACTCTCACATATATAATGGATAAACAAGGGCGCACCTCCATCCTTAACAAAATCAGGAGGAGTTCACCTCTAATAGGAGTGTTCAACTGCGTGTATGCTGGTGCAAGTGTTCTAACAAGAATTGTACCAACTAGTAAACATGAAAAGGAGAACGAACCACACATACGACGTTTTCCCGCAACAGTCAAGCGATAAAACTCATACAGGTGAGTAAACCACAATCACAATTTTAAACAAAATAGGAATGCCTCTACAGGTCGTCACGATTCTTTACAATCAACCCATGACATAACCCACATATAAGCATATGAACATATCCCGCCTTATTATGCCGCATGTGCAATATATCAATAGCAACAGTAGCACGACAAAGACTCGTGCAACCCCTCAACCATAATCGCACGGTATAAACCTCGTGCATCACAACATCAATAACCACACGGCAGAAGCCTCGTGTCTCACAATATCAATAACCGCACGGCAGAAACCTCGTACATCAATAGTATCAATAACCACATGGCAGAAATCTCGTGCCTAACAATATCAATAATCGCACGGCAGAAACCTTGTGCATCAACAGTATCAATACAACACAATAAATGACAATATATACAGGAACAAAGCAAGGGAATCAACCTAGGTATTTCCATTCACCAAAAGAAGGTACAACTAGCTCACAAGGAATAACCGTAACAGAGAATTACTAAGCGCAACAAGAACAACTCGACAAGGGAGAAATAATACGAAACAACGATTCCATAATACTAAGTTCAACAACAAGGAAGTTAACATGAATCAAATAATTACAATTAAGGAAAATATCAACTAAACATTAGATATCTAACTTCTTTCAAATGAAATCCAATTAATTACATGATAGATAGAAATAATGCTTTTCAAATAAAGGCAAGCAGTTAGGAATGAAAATGTGACTATAGAAGGGTAAATGTCTACAGTTTAACAAGTAAAAGTCAATTAGGCAACAAGAATACACCAAAAAGGGCAACTAAATTCCAAGTAAGATATGTAGGGGTGAAACTAATAACAGGGAACTCAATCGTATCAAGAACAACTACATATCCAGTGATTTCAAGGATCTAAGAACCTAAAAGGGACAACTTTCCACAAATAAATCCGAGCACGCACTCGTCACCTTGCGTACAAGGAATAAAATCAACAAAGAAGACTCAAATCCTAAGGGGAATTCCCCCACACAAGGTTAGGCAAGATACTTACCTCGAACCGGCTAAAATCAACTAGCAACCACGTTCTTTCCACAAGTACTCGACTCCAAATGGCCCAAATCTATTCAATTCATTCACACATTGTAAATATCACCTCAAGCAACTGATTCTACTATTTAATTGAAAGCTAAAGTGCAAAATTAGGTAAAATAACCAAAATGCCCCTCATGCCAATGAGGTCAAAACCCGAGGTTCAAACCAAAACACGGTTACCCATTCCCCCACGAACTCAAATATGTAATTTTTTTTGAAATCGGACCTCAAATTGAGGTCCAGATCCCCAAATTTTTAGAAAATGTAGGTTTTACCCAAAACCCCCAATTTCACCCATGAAAATCATTGCTTTTAGGTGGAAAATAAGTTAAATGATGCAAATGATTGAAAGAATTAAGTAGAAATTAACTTAAAATTGATTTGGAGAAGAAAGATTTCTTGGAAAATTGCCTATGGGTGTTTGAGTTTGAGAAAATATGAAAAATGAAGTTCAAATTCGGCTAAGCATGAAATATGCATGCCTCAGATGTGGAAATACGAAGGTGGGTTCGCATTTGCGAACACTGCAAGTTTGGGAAATGCGAAGGTGAGTTCGCATTTGCGAACACTGAAGGATCCAGGGTGGTTTGCATTTGCGAGAAAATGAGTCGCATTTGCGATAGGCCAGACCTCGCATTTGCGACATAATGATCGCATTTGAGATCACTGGTAGCCTGGGCAATTTTCGCATTTGCGAAGAAATGCTCGCATTTGCGAGAAGGGCTGGCCGGGCTTACTTCGCAATTGCGAAGGGCCCTGCAGGCTAGTTCATACCAGCAACTTTCAAGGTTTAAAAATGCACTCCGATGCCTATCTAAAACTCACCCAAACCCTCGGGGCTCCAAACCAAATATACACACAACCTCAAAAACATCCTACGGACTTACTCGCACGATCAAATCGCCAAATTACATCATATACATCGAACTAAACCTCGAAAATTCATAATTTTTTGTAAGTTTTAATAGAACATCCAATTTCCATTTTAAGTCCGAAACACATCAAACGACGTCCGTTTTCAACCAAATTTTGCAATAAGCGCTTAAATCATATATAAGACCTGTACTGGGCGCCGGAACCAAAATACGGGCCTGATACCAATACGTTGTAATCAAATTTCATTTCCAATTTTATTAATTATTTCCAGAAAACAATTTTACACAAAAATTCATTTCTCGGACTTGGGACTTCGAAATTCAATTCCGGGCATATGCCTAAGTCCCATATTTTCCTACGGACCCTCCGGGACCGTCAAATCATGGGTCCGAATCCGTTTTCCCAAAATATCGATCGAAGTCCAATTTATTCAATTTAATATCAAAATTTAGCATTTTTATCACAGAATTCATATTTAAGCTTTCCAGCTACGCACCCGGACTATGCATGCAAATCGAGGAAACCCTAAATAAGCTTTTCAAGGCCTTGGAAGTATAAAATGGGTAAGAAAACAAGTGATGACCCCTTTGGGTCTTCACATCCTCTACCACTAAAACAATCGTTCGTCCTCGAATAGACAAAAAAAAGAAGTACCTGAGTCAGGAAAAAGATGAGGATAACGGCTTCGCATGTCAGACTCGGACTCCCAGGTCGATGCCTCAGGAGGCTGACCTCTCCACTGGACACAAATAGAAGGAAAAACTCTAGGACCTCAACTGACGAACCTGTCGGTCTAGAATAGCTACTGGCTTCTACTCATAAGACAAGTCCTTGTCCAACTGGACAGTGCTGAAATCTAACGCGTGGGTTAGGTCACCGTGATACCTCCGGAGCATGGATACATGAAAAACTGGATGCACAGCTGATAAGCTGGGTGACAATGCAAGTCTATAAGCCACCTCTCATACTCGATCAAGAATCTCAAATGGACCAATAAACCTAGAGCTAAGCTTGCCCTTCTTTCCAAATCTCATCACGCCTTTCATAGGCGACACTCGGAGCAATACCCGCTCACCAACCATAATTGCCACATCTCGAACCTTGCAATCTGCATAACTCTTTTGCCTAGACTAAGCTAAATGAAACCTATCCTGAACCAAGTCTGTACCCAACAACCGAGCCTCTCCCGGCTCAAACCATCCAATTAACCAAATCCCAGCTAATACCAACGGGCACACGCCCTACAAGCTAAACTCACGAAGCATAGAACGAAAATAACTTGATATGGGAAGGGAAACACGTAAGGGAACTATCAAACAAGTTAAACTATCACATTTTTTTCTAAAACACACAATCTGCAAAACATCTAACAAGAAAGAATGGAAGTATATAAAAGACTCACAAGGATCTCATACTGATTTAACCCTCACCGCGGTACACAGTCCTGCCTCAACATATCAAATCACCTGAAATCACAAGGGTCCCGTCCTCAACACTGAATCACAAGTAGGGCATACATCAACCCATCTAGAGACTCACACTAGATCAATTCCGTCTACAACTCAACACAGATTAGCTCCCACACCGGCGGAGCATACAAATCACAGCTCGTAACCAAGAATACTAAGAAATCACATTAAACCTACCAAAATATACAACATGAATTTACTACTAGCCTCATAACTCTCGACAACAGCTAGAAACAGATGATAGATACGGCTATCACTCATAGAACATCCCAATAGGATAATCACATAAACAGAGTACAAATCATGAAACGCACCCATAAGTGGGACAACAAATAAGGGTCCCGATAAGCCGAACTGTGATGAACCACAGATAGTTCCCTCTATAACAAACTAAATTCGTACCTGGACGACATTAGATGGTGCACCGGCCTCAAACCTACTATATGAAACAAATCAACGAGCCGGACCTCCCCCTCTTGGGCGCCCTCTACCTGCCTGAATTCCTTACCGTGGCTCGTCGATTCGAAGTATGGGACAATCTCTCACCATGTGGCTAGTATCTCCAAACTCAAAGAACCCTCTCTGCTGATGAAGCGTTGGGAACTGTGCGGTACGGGTACTCCGAGACCCATGAACACCTGAGTCACCATGCAAAACCTGAAGCACAAACTGAACTGGCTGACCCGCAAAACTTTTACCGCGACGCACCCTACCTCCAAAATAAGTACCAGTATATTTCACCGGTCTATGAGGCTTCCTCGCCTCCTCAAACTCTCTCCCCTGCTCTCGTCTGCTCTCTCTCTCTCATGACCCTGCTTGCCCACTCTCTCTCTAGCATGCGTACCCTCTATCCTCCTAGCAATATTCACCACCTGCTGATACGGAATATCCATATCTAACTCACGGGCCATACTGGACCTGATGCTAGGAATAAGCCCCTCAATGAACCCGCGAACCTTCTCGCAAACAGTAGAAACCAAGTCTGAGGCATGTCTAGCCAAACTGGTGTAACAGACAACATACTCCGAGACAGTCATAGCACCCTAGCGCAAATGATCAAACTCTGAGGAACAAACTCTCTTAGAAATATATCTGAAACTGGGCCCAAGTCAGTGAAGCTACCTCGTCTGGGCTGTCTAACTCATAGGTGTACCACCAATCATAGGCGGCTCCTCAAAGCTGGAAAGTAGTGAAAGAAACCCCGCTCGATCCAAAGATACCCATAGTATGGAGAATGCGGTAACACTCATCAAGAAACCCCAAGGCATCTTCCGATCCTAATCCACTAAATACCAGAAGATCATACTTCTTGAACCTCTCTAGTCTCATCTGCTCCTGCTCAGAAGCCGCTGCCATGCCCTCGGGCTGAACTGGTGCTACAAGCGGCGCAGGAATAATCTCAGGGACCTGCTCAACATGCACTCGCTGCTCCGGATTGCGGGCGGCAGGAGTCTGTGCTCCTCCCCCGGCCTGGGGTGTGGCTGCAGCAAGGGGAAGCAATCCTGCCTGAGCCAAAGTAGTGTACACACTCATGAACCATGCCAAAGTCTCCTGAAGGGCTGGAGTAGTAGTAGCAGTAGGCGTGTCAGGTTCCTGGACTCCGGCTGGATCTGCTGGTAGTACCTCGATGGCCGCTCGTGCAGGTGCTCTCGCTGCACCACGTGCGCATCCTCGAACTGTACCCCGGCCCCGGCCCCGGCCCTGACCTCCGACGGCTGCTGCAAGGGGTGCGGGTGTCTGATCACCTCCGGTAGTATGTGTCCTCACCATCTGTCAGAGAGTAGAAGATAGAGGTTTAGGATTTTGGATGTCAAAATTCTTGCATGACAGGGAAATCAAATGAAGTAGAGTTTTCCTAACGGTTACATAGCCTCTCACAGATAAGTACAGATGCCTCTGTACCGATCCACGAGACTCTAATAAAACGACTTGTGATTTGTGACTCTTATGAACCTAGAGCTCTAATACCAACTTGTCACGACCCCAGTTCGCCCTCCGTGAACATGTCGTGACAGCACCTAGTCCCTACGGCTAGGTAAGCCTAACAATGCGGAAGATCAACCATAAAATTGCGGAAGAATAATTAAAACTGATTTAGTAAAATAACCATGTGTTTAAGGTACCGCTTCGCACATACAATCACAGTTCTCGAAGCTAACAAAAATTCTCAAAACCTGGAATCTCACAAATCACAAGCTAAGGGATACATAAGAGGCTCTAACTCAAGAATGTCTAAACAAGGATAAATACCGAATGACTATACTTATTACAGAAAGCTGGAAAGGGACTCTTTGGCCTGCGGATGTAGCAGATATACCTTGAAGTCTCTACCGAAATGCCTCCTCCCAAGGCTGACAGAACTGAGTAGAAGTACCTGGATATGCACAATGAAAATGTGCAGAAGAGTAGTATGAGCATACCACAGCGGTGCCCAGTAAGTATCAAGACTAACCTCGGTGGAGTAGTGACGAGGAACAGTCAAGACACCTACCGGTCAATTAAACAATATAATGATGGGACAACAAAAATGGTATATATATATATATATATATATATATATATATGTAAATTCTGCACAAAATTACCAAAAATGTACAATCACGATGAGGGAAAAGAACAAACAGTAACAACGAAAATATTAGAAAAATGATAATATAAGACGACGACGGAAACACAATCCATATCCTAAGGTCACAACACAGTAAGGGGAAAACAAAGCAATAACTCAGATCCTACGATGATATTCACATAAGGTCTTATTCAATTACTTTTACAAATTTACAAAATCCCGCACAAACCACAACTCACGAAATCCCAACATTTGAAATCTAACACTTGGCATCATGTGCCCCATCAGTCTCACAGTCATGCGGACAACTAACAGACTAACTAGGGCCACTTTCACATATATAATGGATAAACAAGGGCGCACCTCCATCATTAAGGAAATCAGGAGGAATTCACCTCTAATAAGAGTGTCCAACTGCGTGTATGCTGGTGCAAGTATTCTAACAAGAATTCTACCAACTAGTAAACATGAAAAGGAGATCGAACCGCACGTACGACATTTCCCCGCAACATTCAAGCGATAAAACTCATACAGGTGAATAACCCAGAATCAAAATATTAAAACAAAATAGGAATGCCTCTACAGGTCGTCACGATTCTTTACAATCAACCCGTGACATAGCCCACCTTATTTCACCATGTGTGCAATTAATAACATAATAAGAACCGCCTTATTTTGCCACACTTGTATCATAATATTTCCCACCTTATTTCTCCACATGCGCAACCCACATATAAGCATATGAACATATCCCGCCTTATTACGCCGCATGTGCAATATATCAATAGCAACAGTAGCACGGCAAATACCTCATGCAATACCTCAACAACAATCGCACGAAAAAACCTCATGCATCACAACATCAATAATCACACGGTAGAAACCTCGTGCATCAACAATATCAATAACCGCATGGCAGAAACCTCGTGCCTAACAATACCAATAATCACATGGCAGAAACCTTGTGCATCAACAATATCAATACAACACAATAAATGACAATATATACAGGAACAATGCAAGGGAATCAACCCAAGTATTTCCGTTCACCAAAAGACGGTACAACTAGCTCACAAGGAATAGCCGTAACAGAGAATTACTAAGCGCAACAGGAACAACTCGACAAGGGAGAAATAATACGAAACAACGATTCCATAATACTCAGTTCAACAACAAGGAAGTTAACATGAATCAAATAATACAATTAAGAAAAATATCAACTAAACATGGGATATCTAACTTCTTTCCAGTGAAGACTAATTAATTATATGAGAGATAGAAATAATACTTTCCAAATAAAGGCAAGTAGTTAGGAATGATAATGTGACTATAGAAGGGTAAATTTCTCTAGTTTAACAAGTAAAAGTCAATTAGGCAACAAGAATACACCAAAAAGGGAAACTAAATTCCAAGTAAGATATGTATGGGTGAAACTAATAACAGGGAACTCAATCGTATAAAGAACAACTCCATATTCGGTGATTTCAAGGATCTAAGAACCTAAAAGGGACAACTTTCCACAAATAAATCTGAGCACGCACTCGTCACCTCACGTACAAGTAATACAATCAACAAAGAAGATTCAAATACTAAGGGAAAGTTCCCCAAACAAGGTTAGGCAAGATACTTACCTCGAACCGGCTAAAATCAACTAGCAACCACGTTCTTGCCACGAGTATTCGACTCCAAATAGCCCAAATCTATTCAATTCAATCACACATTGTAAATAACACCTTAAGCAACTGATACTATTATTTAATTAAAAGCTAAAGTGCGAAATTAGGTAAAATGACCAAAATACCCCTCAAACCAACGAGGTCAAAACCTGAGGTTCGAACCAAAACCAGATTACCCATTCCCCCACAAACTCAAATATCTAATTTGTTTTGAAATCAGACCTCAAATTGAGGTCCAAATCCCCAAATTTTTAGAAAACCTAGGTTCTACCCAAACCCCCCAATTTTACCCATGAAAATCATTGATTTTAGGTGGAAAACAAGTTAAATGACGCAAATGATAGAAAGAATTAAGTAGAAATTAACTTACAATTGATTTGGAGAAGAAATATTTCTTGGAAAATTGCCTATCGGTGTTTGAGTTTGAGAAAATATAAAAAATAAAGTTCAAATTCGGCTAAGTATGAAATATGCAGGCCTCGGATGTGGGAAATGCGAATGTGGGTTCGCATTTGCGAACCCTGCAGGTTTGGGAAATGCAAAGGTGAGTTCACATTTGCGAACTATGGAGGATCTAGGGTGGTTTGCATTTGCGAGAAAATGTGTCGCATTTGCAACAGGCCAGACCTCGCATGCGACCACTGGCAGCCTGGGCATTTTTCGCATTTGCGAAGAAATGCTCGCATTTGCAAGTAGGGATGGCCTGGGCTTACTTCGCAATTGCGATAGGCCACTCGCATTTGCGATATCGCTTTTGCGAGATAGGCTTCACAAATGCAAAGCCTGCAGGTCAGTTCATACCAGCAACTTTCAAGGTTAAAAAATGCACTTCGACGCCTAACCAAAACTCACCAGAGCCCTCAGGGCTCGAAACCAAATATACACACAACCTCAAAAACATCTACGAACTTACTTACGCGATCAAATCACCAAATTACATCATATACATCGAATTAAACCTCAAAATTTCATAATTTCTTACATGTTTTTATAGAACATCAAATTTCCATTTTAAGTCCAAAACATGTCAAACGACGTCCGTTTTCAACCAAATTTTGCAATAAGTGCTTAAATCACATATAAGACCTGTACCGGGCACCGGAACCAAAATACGGGCCTGATACCAATACGTTCTAATCAAATTTCATTTCCAATTTCATTAATTATTTCCAAAAAATAATTTTACACAAAAATTCATTTCTCGGACTTGGGACCTCGGAATTCGATTCCAGGCATACATCTAAGTCCCATATTTTCCTACGGACCCTCCAGGACCGTCAAATCACGGTCCGGGCCCAATTTCCTAAAATGTTGACCGAAGTCAAATTTATTCAATTTAATATCAAAATTTTGCATTTTTCTAATAAAATTCATATTTAATCTTTTCTGCTACACGCCTGGACTGCGCACATAAATTGAGGCAACCCTAAATGAAGTTTTTAATGCCTCGGAAGTATAAAATGGGTAAGAAAATAAGTGATTTTGGGTCATCACATTAGGCTGCTCAGAATGGAAAAATACTAAGCCACATACAAAATATTTAGGAATTTCAAATAGAAACAAGTATAGGCTCGAGTTAGCATCTGCATTTAGACATCAAATGCATGCCAAAGTGGTTTGTAGTGACAGATTTTTTTTAATTTCAGAATCCTATAGGTAGAATATCTATGTGATATTGACTGAACAAACAAACAACCATGTTCAAAATCAGTTTCTTAATGTGATAAGTAGAACCTACATAGGTTTGCCTACTGATAATACGATTAAGCCTATTAGCATGGTATCTAGGTGTTTTATGCGATAATGGACAATGGCAGGTCACAGAAATAGATCCAGAATTATTTGTTTAACTCCTATAAGCATGTTTTCTAGTGAGGGTAACAACACAGTGTTTGGAAACTAGGACAGAACTGCTAATTAAACAAATTCAGGCCTGTAACATGCATTCTACAATTTAATCCAGTTTTAGATCCTATAGTCATGATCTCTACAATTTGATCCAGTTTTAGATTATATAGGCATGATCTCTACAATTTGAACAGAACAATATGTAAACAAGCATTTTGCACACATATTATATCATACCATTTCATATAGGCATGGTTTCTAGCAAAGCAAAATATAATAGAACCAAGCATTAAATCTATAGACATGGCTACCCGTATAGGATGATTAAACAGAATAAGGTACATTTAGGCATTATTTCTAACGCATCACATATTTTGGTCAAAAGAAAATTTTAATTTCAACCAGTTTTTCAATTTACATCACCTGTACTTTGGACTCTAGTAACATGTCTCATGATTAAAACCAATAAACAAAAAACCCTATACAACCAAAGCTTCTTAATAAGATCTGATAACACTCATGGGTCTTTTTCTATCCTAATTGCTATGAAATATAATTAGGATAACTATTTAGTGTACTCAATGTAGGTATCCATTTAAATTTCTCCTGTCATGTTATGTGCACTTGCGTGGGAGTGTCTTTTGCTCTATCTTTGACCTCTTTGCTCTGGTTTTGAAATTTTCTTTCATTTCACTCTATCCAGATGTGATATACTACTGCTGCAAAGACCACTCCTACCAAAGTCTTCCTTGGATTGCTATTATTTACGTTGGTAGTTAACCACTACACCTCATCTTCCTAATTGTCAACCTTCCTTTGGTATCTTAGACATTCTAGCATTCGTTTTCATAAGCTCTATGAATATGGACAACCAAAATACAATTGATCATGTGTCTCTTCTATGTCACCTCCACACAGTACACATAAATCAGCCACCTGAATTCCCCATTTTGCTAGTCTGTCAATTGTAGCAAGCCTTATTTGTATTGCCATCCATAAAATGAATTGTTGCTTGGGTAGAATTCCAGTTAACATGACTAATGCATTCCAGTGGACTTTGGGGTACCTTGGAGTAGCATGAAGATAAGCCTTCTTAATGCTGAATCTCCCATTCTGAGCAAAGGATTCAATAGTTGGTTTCCTTACTTTTGAAACTAGCATGCTTTGGAACCTCCATTGTATTGATATCATTCTACTTTATGTAGTGGCAATGAATCCATCTAATCCAAAGCTTGTCTTTATTAGACATTATAGCCCAGAGGAGTTTAGTCAAAGCAGATTTGTTCCATCTCTCATAGTTGATATTATTTAATCCCCCTGCGGCTTTTGGTTTACACAATGTTTCCCATGCTATAGAAGCTCTATGAGTATTCTCATGATTTCCAGTCCATAAATAATTCCTGCAGATACCATTAAAAAGTTTAATAATTTTCTTTGGAATAAGGAATACTTGAGCCCAGTATGTATGCATTTCAAATATGACACTTAATAATTTGTAGTCTTCCAGCATAGGACAAGAACTTTGATGTCCAGCTTCTTATCCTATCCACAATCTTCTCAACAAATGGCATGCACTGATGAATAGTAATTTTCCTTGAGGACAAAGGAACTCCCAAGTATTTGAATGGAGGTTGCCTACTGATAGATGTAGTTCTACTAGCATTCTGTCTTTGAACTCTATAGGAACACCTGCTATATATAATGAGCTCTTTTCCAAGTTTACTTGTAGACCTAAGACCTAGGAGAAGTGATCAAAAACTCCCATCATTAACTTCGATGATACCTCATCTACTCTGCAACACATCAATAAGTCATCTGCAAAGCAGATGTGTATGACTTGCAATCTGGCACATTTAGAATGAAAGTTAAAGTCTGGGTCCTGAATCAATGTTTTCAGAGATCTATTTAGGTATTCCATTGCTAATGCAAACAAGTGTGGGGACATTGGTTCCCCCTTTCTTAGCCCTTTTCTTGTTGTAAATTTATCAGTTAGTCCACCTTTCAGTAGCAAAGTATAGATGACTATAGATACACGTTCCATGATTAATGCTAACATCTTGTATGGTATCCCAAACTCAAGTAGTATTATTTTCAAAAAACTACATTCAACTTAATCATATTCTTTCCTGATGTCTACTTTGATCATATATGTAGGAGAGACTGCTTTTTGAGTGTATCCTTTAATCAATTCATGAGCCATTATGACATTGTCAAGAATATTTCTCCCTTCTATGAAAGCCGACTGAGAAGGTCCAACCAATAAATCCATAACTAGTTTAAGCCTATTTCTCAGTATCTTAGCAATAATCTTGTACATTGTTTAACAACAAGCAATAGGCTTAAACTCATTCACATAGCTAGGATTTTTCACCTTTGGCTATTAATGTAACAGTTGTGTAGTTAATTTATTTCAATAGTTTGCCAATTTGAAAGAATTGTTGTACTGCTCCTATTTCTAATGATTGGCCAATATTCTTTAAAGAATTCATCAGGATATCCATCCATACCTGGTGCTTTGTCATTAGGCAGATTCTTCACAATCTAACATAACTCCTCAGTTGTTACTGATTGTAACAGTTGCTGCTGCTAATTCAGTGTTAGACAAGGGCCATTTCTTGCTATATTGACATCAATTCCTAGTAATTCATCTGTTGCTGTCCCCCGTAGTTGCTGAAAGAACTGAATGAATTCTCTCTGAATGGCTCTTTGATCTTCATTTGTTGTTCATTATAGATGCAACTCACCTTATTTCTTGCTTGACTGGACCTTATATAAGTACGAAAATATTTGGTGTTGCAATCTCCCAGTTTGATCCATGTTGCTCTTAACTTCTGCCTCAAAATTTTTGCCCGAATTGCTTCCTATTTCTCTATGCTTTCTAAGGTATTTCTTTCTTCTTCTATATGCAATTTGTTGAAGTAGTCATCATTGAGCTTCCCATGTATCTCCTTCAATGTTTCTCTCAATTTCATCAGCTTTTGATCAACTGAGGAATGTTCCTTCTGAATATCCCTTGTTTGTTGCTCAATAAGTTTCAGCTTTCTCCATACAGAATACATTGCATATCCTTGAATTTGTTGATTCCAAGTGTTCTGGACTACTTCCTTGTACTCTTTTTGTTGCATCACTGATGTTAGTAACCTATAAGGCCTTTTCACTTTAACCTTGAACACCTCAGTATTTATCATTATAGGGGTATGATCTGAGCATCATGGCAGCATGTATATCACCTCTACCCCATTAGAAGCATTGAGCCAATCAACATTCCCAAAAGACCAATCTATATGGTTGTATATCCTGACTTTTGCATCCCTTTTATTGCTCCATGAAAACCGGCTGCCTCTTTTTGTGATTTGTCCCATTCCAATATCATCAAGACAGTTTTGAAAATCAACCATTTCTGTTTGATGTACTTGAATTCCATTCACCCTGTCATCCACATTTAGCACACTATTGAAATCTCCTATTAGCCAAGGTCTATTAGTTTGCATGTTCCTCAAGCTTCTCCATAGTGGAATTCTTTGTTGAATAGTGGGTAATTCATATACAAATTTTATGTAACTGGTAAATGCTGAATTTTTTCCTTGACTAGACAGTGAATCAGCTAATCAGTGCTCTCCATGAGTGTTACATGGTCATTTGCTTCTTTCCACTCTAACCATATTCTACCATTAGGTACATAATCATAGTTATCTTTCAATTGCCAGTCTATACCCATCTTCCTCTGGATAATCTTTGACCTGTGTTATTTACCTCTAGTCTCCAAACAAGCTATCCTATCTACTTTATTTGTCAGCAAGAACTTCTTAAGTTCTCACTGTTTATAGAACTTATTCAATCATCTTATATTCTAAGACACAGCGATCGTGGGGCCTTAAGATAAATTGGATTATTCTCATTAGCCTTTTGGCCTGCTATACTACTAGAAGATTGCCCCTGCTGACCCAAAGTTGATAGCCTCTCCAATATTGTCAGTGGTGAAAATGTATTCCTTCTAGATAGTTCTTTATAATTAACCTCTTTATGTTTTGTTTTGGCAGATGCTCCTTGTATTTCCATTACCTGTTTGCTTCTGTTAGTCACTTATATCTCCACTACTTGCTCTTGTTCTATGTGAACCTTTTGATGCGGGATGGCTGTGTTATTGATTCCTTCAGCTACTTCTTTAGGTTTCCATTCCATTTTTGTTCTCTTTTTTCTTCTTCTTTTATGCTTCATTGGTTCCTCATCTTGCTGTGTTGCTTGTTGACAATCTCTAGTACCATGCCCAAATTTGTTGCAATGCAAACAGAATTTTAGTTTCCATCAAAATCAACTCTCTGCATCCAACTTCTTCCATCTGGTATCTCAATACAAACCTGATCAGGTAATGGTTGTGTAATGACCATTTCAATAAGGACTCTAGCATATGATATCCTTTCACACTCTGTTGTAAGTCTATCAGTGCAAATAGGTTTGCCTAGTAGGCTAGCAATCCTACCTAGGTTTTCCTCAACCCAACACTGAATCGGCAGCCCAGGTAAATTGATTCAAACTGGAACAATTCTCATAGATTCATTCTATATCTGGAAATTTGGATCTCAATCCTTCAAAAACATAGGTCGGCTATTGAAGGTGTAAGGGTCATTTTGTACAATTAGGTTTTTATCCTCTATAGATTCAAATTTAAAAATGAAATACCCGTCATCATGTAGCAACAATGTTGTAGTTGTGACTGTATTCCATACGCCATAGACAAATTTATGCATCTCTTTGAATGACAGATTTTCCCCGAGGACATAACCTATCAATGTTGTTTTCCACCGCTGGGACTGTTGTTCTATCTCCTTTGAGTTTAATTTGGCCATTTTCACTCTGTCCTTCACTATCGGAGGGTAAAATTTGAGTTGCATGCCTTGTGTTTGAACTCTGTTACCTTTCACTACTTCAGCCATGGTCTGCTTTGCTTGAAATCCAGCTGAGTATGTTAATTTTCGTGCCACTATAAGCATATATGTTTCCACTAGTTGCAATTCGTTCTTCTCCACCTCCGGTGGAGCTTGCATGACAGTAGGTGCACTTCCCATACCTGGTAGCTAATGTAATAGTTGTATTGGAGCTAGTTTTTGAGGTATACAATTTTCTGGCGTAATTAGACTAGACATATTATCACTTGGAAGAGGAGATTGTGTAGGGTGGTTATGGTGGTTCCGATGAGTCATTGATCAGCGCTGTCAGCTTCTTTACTTAACAAACGCCATTGTTTCTCTCTCTGCATTGCTTCTCCAGAAAGCTAACACTAACCTAACACATCACTTATTATAGCACAATGTTAGACCTATAGGGAGGATTTCTAAACATAACATATAATAATACATTATTGGACCTATAGGCAGGATTTCTACCTAACTTTTATTGGAAAAAAATAAGAAACCCTTCCCAATTTCACTAATACCCCAAAATTGTTATTACAAAATAATTATTACATACCAGAAAGTAATGTAATGAATTACAAAGTGAGTAAACTATAGGGATCCTATAGCAGGCCCCAAACACACTTGTGTCACGATCCTAAAACTGACCCAGTCGTGATGACACCTATCATGAAACTAGGCCAGCTGACACAACTCCCAAATTAACCATTTAATCATTAACAATCATTTTATAAGCCTTAAATTAATCAAATCTCTCATAATGTAAGTCTAAATGAACAGTTCAGAATAAATACACAAGCCCGACATTAGGGACAAGTCACGAGCATCTACTAAGGTCTGAATACAACAAGAGTCTAAAAGTATACTAAATACAGTCTCAGAAAGAAAAGAGGGAGAAAAGCAGTGTTGTGAATGTCGGGCAACAACCTTGATAACTCCACTGACTCTGCCACTGATCAATCAACACCCACTACTGGGTTTAGAACTACCTGAATCCGCACACAAGGTGCATGGAGTAATGTGAGTACGCCAACTCAGTAAGTAATAAAAGTAAATCAAAGTTGAGCAGTAAGAAAACACGTAAGCCACTTCATAACGCTACAACAAAAGCAATACATCTCCAAAACAGTACAGAAATTGTATACTTCAGAAATCATGCTCAGTTTCGGTAAAACCTTTTTAAAACAAATTTCAATAGTTTAAAACGAGTGATAAAACAATGACTAAAAATGATAGAAACGTAAACAGCCCCTCGGGAAAAACATGTACTACAAACCGCCCCTCGGGCATAATATCAACAGAACCAGCCCCTCGGGCTACCTCACAATCACTCGTAATCAGCCCCTCGGGCTACCTCACAATCACTCGTAATCAGCCCCTCGAGCATACCATGAATTAAGAACCGTCTCTCGGGTAACATGGATCAAGAACAGCCCTTAAGGCTTCAATATGAAACAACAACAGGCCCTCCGGCCACAACACATCACTTACTATGGGTACCCGCACTCACTGCGGGTGTATAGACTCCGGGACGGGCTCCTTACGGCGCATGCGCAATACCAAGACATCTTGTGGCATTATCAAACAGGCTCTCGATCTCATATCAATCACAAACCACCGCGTGGCATAATAAATCAGGCACTAGGCCTCTCATAAATCACAAATCAGTACCACATGCTGCGACGCACAACCCGATCCTATAATATCCTGACAACACAGGCCGTCAGCCTCACTCAGTCAGATCTCACTCAAGCCTCTCAGGCTTAATGTAAAACAAGTACTCAGATCAAAATCATTTATGAAATCAAAAGGAGTGAATAAAACCGAGTTATGAAAACAGTAAGAACATAGCATGACTTAGTGTAAACATTAAACAAAAATAGTGAGGTAAAATAGTAGTAAAAGCCCCTAAGGGTCCAAACAATCGGCACAAGGCCCAGACACGTCATTTAGTCCCAAACACAATAATATTATACAAAATATAACAATATCGAATAGTTTTCAAGTAAAATACGCAACTTAATAGTCGTACGGGATGGACCAAGTCACAATCCCCAACGGTCCAAACTCTAGCTCGCGATACCTTTTCCTGTGGACTCGGCCTCTAGATTCTCCATATCTAGCCAAAAACAGTACCATTCCATCAAAATATGCTAAGAGAACAAAGCCCACTCGAAAATAACCAATTTACCTCAAATATCCCGAAATTGACCAAACCCGACCCCCAGGACCACGTGTTAGATTCCGATAAAATTTACAAAACTAGAATCCTTATACTCTAACGAGTTCATACATATCAAATATATCAAAATCCGACTACAAATGACCCCTCAAATTCCTAGATTTGGGTCTCCAATTTCCAAGCCCTAACTTCCAATTTGCTACTGATTTTCCCATAAAATTCAAGCTTACAACCTTAAAAATCATCATAAAAATGAGTTTAGGGACCAAGGACCTTACCTCTAAGAAACCTTCTTGAATTCCCACTTCAATTAGCTCTCCAAACCTTTCTCCCGAATGAAATATGGTGAAAACCCACTCAAAATCGCGAACGGTGAAATTTATATATTCTGACCCAGCAAAACCGGATCTGCGGTCCAATTATCGCACCTCGGACCTGCACCTGCGGTCCCAGGTGCGCATTTGCGGAATCCACTTATCTACCCAGCCACCACATCTGCGATTATATACTTGCACCTGCGCCATCACAGGTGCGCCCAAGGTTATGCTTCGGCGGTTCCAGCCTTTCCCTCTCATGGCCGCATCTGCGACTTCACTTCCTCTTCTATGGGCTCGCACCTGCGGTCCCCAAGCCACATGTCAGCTTAGGCTGCAAATTCCCAACTCCAAACTTCCCGTCAACCATCCGAAATCACCCCGAGGCCCTTTGGACCTCAACCAAAAGCATGAAAAAGTCATATATAGATCTAAACAAACTTACACCAATCTCCAAAACACCTCAAACAACATCGAATCAACCAAATAACATGAGATTCAAACCTAAGGTTCAAAAAAATCTTCCGAATTCCGCTTTTGACAAAAAAGTCTATCAAACGACCCCTGAATGACCTGAAATTTTGCACACACGTCACATATGACACAACGGACCTACTCCAACTTCCGGAATTCCATTCTGACCCCTATATCAAAATCTCACCTGTCAACCAGAAAATGTCAAAATTCCAATTCAAGCCTAAATCTACTCCGGACCTCCAAAACACATTCCGATAATGCTCCTAAGTCCCAAATCACCTAACGGAGCTAACCAAATCATAACAATTCTAATCCAAGATCATATGCTAACAAGTCAAAACTTGGTCAAACCTTTCAAAATTTAAAGCTTCAAACTAAGAACTATTCATCAAAATCCATTCTAATTACCCTGAAAACTAAAACTGACAATTTACCTGCATCATAATAGATCACACGGGGCTAATCATGCCCGAGAACCGACGAGCAAAATGCAAAATCTCAAAATGACGGGTCGTTACATCCTCGCCCACTTAAACATACGTTCGTCCTCGAACATGCCAAGAGTTGTTCCGACAACTATCAAAATGTTGTGTAACCTTACAATACACATACACGGGGGCAATCCCACATCACCCTATCTCATACAGGTCCGATAACATAATATAACTAAAATTTTGCAATCCAACATAGCCCATAAACCTTAGACCCACATTTCCACTTCTAAAATCATCTACAAGATCAAAATCTCACATCTATACTCTAAATAAGTCTGAACCAGCTATAATAACCCATACCTGCAACCTCAGGTGCAATCACATGACATACCACACAACTCAAACACTTGTAGCGATTACTTCAAATCACATCAGTTGCATAAAACATCCAAATTTTGAGAATAAGCCTTTTACCAAATAAAGCCTCATTCCAACACTTCCGTATACTGCCAATGATAAATGAAACACATAAGAAGTCATAACCACTCCTCAGAACAACCATTCATGAAGCCACTTCTCCTTTGGCAGGGACCATAGCAAATTTTGAAGCCGAACATCGATATAATCCTCCTAATCACGCTGAATCAAAATCCGTTTGTATTCATTCTAGATACCAACGATCTCTTCTAATCCAACATAACTACTCTGGTAACATGACACATCAATACAATCTAAAGCCACAACTCGTGCAATTCGCACAACAATAAGAAACAATCTGAACGTACTCAAATCATGAAAAACGACTCAAATAAAAGAGTTATACTGCAAGCTCACCAATACCACCACAACACAATGCTAAGAATCCATCACACATCGTAGAAACAGAACACACGAATCCAACCCGAAGGGTCATATCTCCGCATAACTTCGCTGCAATGCGCAACCCTATCGAAACACTGATCCACATGAAACACCTCAATTCATTATGCTCAAAATCGACAACCACGCGCAATTTGAAGTCTAGCACCGAAGCAATGTAACCACGGCAAAGCAATTGACATAACATTACACAAACCTAAAAGGATGCAACCGATACGCCATCCACCGAGCAATATCCAATACTCTTTCCGCTCGAATTCCACTGAGAGACCCAATAAAAACCGTATCGCATGTGCCCATAACCAACAAATCCTAACGCGTCGCAACACAGGAAGATAACTCATAGATCTCCCCAGATCACTAATAAGCTCAATAAAATCGAATAAACACCTCCATCAATAATACAACTCGCAGTCCACCAAGCCGACTCGATGTAGAACACACATCCATATAGGTCTACCAATGAACCACTTATCAAGGAGTTCCTGAAGCTACTCCTTCAACTCCTTTAACTCCGCCGGTGCCATAAGATACGGTGCCTGGCACCAAATTAATAGTGAAATCAACAACCCTGTCCGGCAACATGCTCGGCCGCAGGAAACACATCCAGAAAATCTCTCACTACCAGAACTGAATCAATGGTAGGAGTCTCTGCACTGACATCTATCACGAAGACAAAATAAGAAGGAAAACCCTTCCCAGCCATCCGCTGGGTCTTCAAAATAAAACCACCCTACTGGGAACATAATCCGTCGAACCTTTCCACTCACTCCGTGGCATTCCCGGCATAGCCAACGTCGTCGTTCTAGCGCAACAGTCCAGAATAAGAAGACACTGAGATAACCAGTCTATACCCAATATCACATCCAAGATCCAACATACCAGGCAATAAAGATCCTCTCGGGTCTCCAAACCTCCAACAGTTTCCACACAAGATCGATATCGCGGTCTACAACCATGACCTAACCTGTTTATGAGAACTCCCAGTCTCCAAATCCACACAGCACACAAATCACCATATACGATCCTAATTCCACCGTCAAAATATACAACACACCTCTAATACACAATCAACCCACGAGAGGTACTCCTTTAATTCTTCTGTGCCACCAAGCAAACTCGAATATCAAGAGTCGATCAAATAAGAAAGTGCCACGATACTAATGAAGTTCTCTCAACTCAATCACATCGCCCTTTCTAAAATGTATACTCTTATCAAGCCATACCAGTTAGTGTCACACCTTCTTTTTCCCGAAAAGGATAGGAAAGAAAGGAGTTTTTCCAATTAAAGTGATATTAATCGAAATGGGATATTTATTTTATTTAGAGTCGCCACTTGGGATAATTTATGGTGTCCCAAGTCACCGGTTTATTCTAAATCCCAAATCGAGGAAGATTGACTCTGTTATAAGTCTGCGAAACACAGAAGATCAGGTAAGAAATTCTGTTAACCCGGGAGAAAGTGTGAGACCTCCCGAGTTTCGTGGTTCTAGAACGATCACTTCACTAATTATACATGGCTTAACTAATTTTTGGATATTTTATGTTCTAGAGATATTGATGCACTCTTGCCTTAAACCACTTTTAGTTGCTTGATTATTTGTAATTATAGAATTATCTTGAAACGAATCACGTGTACGTATATTCGTTTTGCTTAGTGTGTCAAGAATCATGTCACGCGTACGTGTACACAATTAATAACACTTTATTATTATTAAGATTTTTTTATCAAAGTTGTGCAAACGCATACTTTGCCTTTAATTTGGGGAATTATAACTATGTCACGCGAATATATACATAATTATGATAACTTATTGGTTAACACGTGTCTAAAGCATACTAGATTATTCAGAGTATTCCGTTTATTTATCTTTTTATTACCATTATTATTTCTTTTACCTATTGGAGCCGAGTCTTGAGTTAATTAGCTAATTAATACATGACTTGATTATTAAGCCTAAGTTCTTTTACAAGACCAATCCTTTGCATACATAATTTCTCATTGATTTATCTCAACTTTTCATTCTTTATTAATTCAAACCTAAACTTAATAAAAAGTTAGGAGCAACTAAAGTTTAATCATCTTTTGCATTCTTTTAATTACCACCACGATTGAACAATTAACTATTTAGTATGTTACTGTTGCTATTATTTTTTAAAGATTTAAAAGTAAAAATTAAGTAAAGAAATACAGTGAACTAGCTAAATCATCTTAGAATAAACAAAAATACAGAATATTTAATCTATTATACTAGAAGGACATTCACCGCATATATATACTAATTAGAGTACTTCAACCTATACTAAAGCTTGCGATTTGCACAAAAATTACTATGCAAAGTTTACGTGAATTTTCACATTGAAGATTATTTTTATGCAAAGTTGATAGTTTTAGAAGACTAATGGGAACACCTGAACATATATGTTTTTTTACTTATGTTGAGGAAAATGAAATGAAAAAAGTATACGGTGATTCTCTTTCAAATTTAACGTTTTAGCAAGTAAATTATTTTTACATCTAAACTAGTTTGACTCTAACAGTGAATAGAGTATGGTTTGAGAATATTTTTACTTCAAATAAAAGTAGATACATTTTGGAGATTTATTTTAACTAGACAATATTTAAAGGAAATCCCAACATTTTGGAGATTATAACAAACCATTGCACGAATCTCTACTTCAACCGCATTACAAAAATAAGCAAATGCTAAATTATTTAAAGTTAAGGAAAGGAAAAGAAGTAATGAACCTGAAGAAGCTTTCTAATATTAATAAAAGGAAATCAATGATTATAATTCTTTGATTGGATGAGCAATGTAAAAAAAGAAAATCCGGTGATCAAACTCTTCCAGACAAAAGCCAACCACCGCTGGAACCACGGATTGAATCTCGACTTTCCACCTTAGATTTCAATTAAGCTGTCTTGATTTTCTAAATTAATTATGAAGACTTATAATGACTCTCAAACTCACGTAAATAAATTCCTTTCAATATAGTTCTTTTTTCAAAACCAAACATTTTTCCTCCTCCTTTTCTAAGTATTCCCTTTTCTCTTTATAGGGAATCCTAGCAGTAGCTTTCATTCTTCTCTCTTAGAGTGGGGGAACGTGGTTTAGATATTGGGGACATGGGGTTGATACGTGAAAAGTGGGGGTTTAGTAATGAGGGAGTGGGGAAGTGGGGGTGAGGGACGTGAGTGAATAGGCAGTAAACTAAGTTTAGGTGAAATCTTTTGTACTTTTATTTTGTTACATTGTTTTGTCCCTTTTTTTCAGTTGCTATATATATATATATATATATATATATATACACACACTTACTTTTATTTATTATTATTTTTATTTTTATTTTTTAATTTTCTTTTTTTTAAATATTTTTTTAATGAAAAAAAGAGAAAGCAAAATGCATATCTAAAAGTATGAGTCAACTACTTTTATACTTAAATATTATATACATAAGAAAACTAAATATTTACACTATAGTTTAAATTATACAAAGAAAAATACTATAGCTTACATTTAAAATTCTAATTAGATGAAACTAAATACTTTTTTTTTCGTAAATTTTGGGTGTGGTCAAAAATTAGTTGTTAACATTTTTTTTTTTGGCAATCCGCTAGGGAAGCAT
Source organism: Nicotiana glauca (assembly GCA_026770625.1). Classification (NCBI taxonomy): domain Eukaryota; kingdom Viridiplantae; phylum Streptophyta; class Magnoliopsida; order Solanales; family Solanaceae; genus Nicotiana; species Nicotiana glauca. Next base: position 135,478 of record MU736995.1, on the reverse strand, counting down.
CTAGGGCTAGTTTTTTATTAATAAAAGGAAAAAAATACAATAATTAAGAAAACTACAAATAAGGAGGACAATATCACCGGTATTGTTACCCATATAATACAAACTGGGCTACACCTTACCTTACTAATTATATTGAGGCATGGACAACCTCGTCTTCTAGCAAGCATGTAAAAAATAACAACTTGAAAGTACTAAGTACTCTATGATCGTCATAGAGTTTATAACATACTCTATGACACTATTACAAGTGATGATACTTTGAAAATTATAAACTAAAAAAAATGTAGTAATTAGATTCTTGCCCCTCATTTATCAGACTTGTGAGTTCTTCAATTTGAACTTCCTTAAATTCCTCTTTAACTATCTTCAAAAAATCTTCAAAATTCTTCATTTCTTGTCGGATCTATTGGATCTCGTAGATGTGGTGGGGGCAACTCCTTTTTGCTTTGCAGGTCTCATTGGGAGTTGTCTGAGTATTATTGCTTGATCTCCTTTTTTTTTGCAGTGTGTGTAAGAGATAAATCTCCAATTGTAGCCACTTCTTCCGGACAAGATTCAATTAATTCAACTTCTTTTGCTTTGTCGTGAATGGCAACACGTAAGTTGTTCTCTAGTTTTTGATTTGCTTCTTCTTGTACAACCATCAATAATGGTTCATGCCTCTTCATTCTCTTTGTGCTACATGGCTCATGTCTCTTTGGCACTGAAATTTTCATCTTTTGTGAAGTCATTTTTAAGTCAGCTGAGTATGCACATCTGTGAGGTTTTGGACTGTCCAAAACATCCAATAGTGCCCGTTCATGGTCTGTAATCAGCTGATGCGATCCAGCCATGAGTTGTCCTGCACTTGTTATCAGCTGCTTGCTTTCAGTTATCCCTTTTGGTTGTTCCACATTTATATTGTCAGCCCTGATACCATCACTAGTGCCAACAAAGGTTTCTATTTTTTCCTTTAATACTTGCTGAACATTAGATTGTTTTTGCCTTGCATTAAAATCTCAAGAAACTGGTGGGAAATTAGCAGCGTGAAAGGTCAATGCAACAACATCATCCAAAATCGATACATCATTAGCTGCATCATTTTTACATGGTGTTGCATTGTCAATCAGATTCTCATTCACCACAGTTTGCAAGTTCAAAGTCTGCTGCTTAAACACCTTTGTAACATCTGTAGCATTAATCTCTTCAGCTGTAACATTTAAACCAGTAGAGCTATCCACTTCTGTCCTTGCCAAGTTAGTATTTGCTCCAACTCTTCGATCACATTTCTCCTTATCAACACCACCAGTAGATACACCTTTAATTGCTTGATCATCTTCCTTAGCATATACAGTAGAACTCTTGAAGTCTATCCGAGAAGAAAATATAGCTGCATTACTAGCCTTGTCATCATAGGCATGTGCAATTGGATTCACGACATTTGAAATCCTAGCTAAGGCTATGCTAGCAGGAACATCTCGTGAAGGCTTAGCTGGGCCCTTATCTAATTTTGAAACATCTCCATAGTATTCTCTTTTACTAATAGATTCATCACATGCTCATTGTTGTCATTTACTCTTTGATTTCCTTTCTACATTTTCAAGGCCTTCCTAGTTCGATCCACAGTTTCATACAGTTCAGATGTAGATTTCAAGACAACAGTAGGTTTGAAGAAACAAGTATCAGACTTTACACCTCCATGTGAAAATTCCACATTCTCAGCCTTAGACACTGCAGCATCTCCATACTCTTGAGCCTTTAAACCAGTAGAAATAATAGGTCGATCCCTTCCTGCATGTACAACCACAGGGGTGATAGGAACAGTAGCATTATTCCCTGAAAACACAGGGTTGATAAAAATCTGTTGCTGCCCACCATGTGATTTTCCTGCTTCACCAATTAGTTGCATAATTTCTCTGTTCAAATGAGTTGTTTGTTTTCCTTCTTCACATTGTGAAACCTGCTGCTCAACTACATCACCCTTTGTTGTCTCCCATGCTATTTGCACTGCCCTTTTGAATTGAGATAATCACGTGCATCACCTTCTAACTTGTCAAGACTGTCCAGCCCTTCAACTTCTTTCACTGGAGCATCCGATTCGTTAGTTTTCTCGATCCTCCAACGGCATGATTTTTCATCGTGACCTTGATGTTTACAACAAGTAGAAAATTGTGGAAGGTTATCATAAACGATCTCCTGAAAATGTGCAACAGTTTTCCCTAAATTTCGATCAACAATATGAATCCTAGCACGCTTTGGATGTTTGTCCAGTAGGTCTAGCAACACCTTAACCCTCGCCGTACTTGGTCGAGTTCTATCTTGTGCCGCTTTGTCCACTGGTAAAGGTTTCCCTACAGCTGAAGCTATAGACATTAAGGATTTCTTTGCAAAAAAAATTGCAGGCAGGTCAGTCATAGAAATCCAAATGACTGCTTTCGAGGTTTCTTCGCGTGGATTAAATATCATCGTCCATGGGAATGACCTAAAGAAGAATTCATCTCCCTTTTCCTAAACATAACTAGTAGATTTTGATAAAACCTGAACAAAATCGTCAAAGATATAGAACCTTACCAGTATATGTCGATATTCAAGCTGTCCAACATTACAATACTCTTTGACGTCAACTTGTTTTGGTATTAGTTGTCGCAACTCCTCGATATCTGGTTTCCCATATGAGAACTTAAGAATAACTGCTTGATGCAGTCCCTCCTCAATTGTAAACGTGTTAACATCTTCAATTTTGAAATCAACAATAGGTTCACCATGCTGAAACGTGAGAGGACATAACTTCACCTTTGACGAATTTATGGCAGATTGTTGTCCTTGTAGCTGCGATGCATATGACTGTTTTGTATTGTGATTTGGATGAGTTTCTTTACTTATCTGGGTGGACTCTCCCACAGCTTGGAGCTGGGGAGAGACAACAGCATCTATGGCTGCTCAAATCATCACATAACTGACGCAAACAACATCCAAAAAAACCAAAATCTAAAAAAAATTCTTGATACTACAGTAGTCGCGAAATTGAATTTAAGATATGGAAAAATTGGCTACGAATTTGAGGATGAAACTAATTGGGGATTGTGCGCAAAGAGTAGATGTATCTTTTGACACCAAATTTGTGGAGTTCCACCACCGGACGCTGGAGTTACGGCCCGGTGAATAGTGACAAAATTACTATTGAAGGTCTTCCTAGAGAGAAGGAGATGGGACTTTTTTAGAGAGATACGTGATCGCCCAAATTTGACAGTTAGTGATCTCATTTATCTAGTCATCCGAACTGTCCATGCTACCTAAGAATTTGTCATCTTCCTTTCAAAACTGAACTGTGACCTTACACATGCAAATCTCAATCTTACACAAGATACCGCATATACCATACCATCCTAGGATAAACATGAGGACTCCATATCCCTTCCGAGCCACAAATAGCTACATACTTAACTAGTCAAAAACTTTCCATTGATCCCATCTAGAAAAAATCACTACACATCCCATGCTCCTCACGTCGTAGCAAATATACATCTCTTACTGTGGTAGAAATGATCAAGAACTCTCCGAATTCTGTTTGCACAAAACTAAACCATCAGGACTGAATCCTTCTAACTCTACCAAGATACGCAGGCCACTAAAACCCAAGATCATTGCTGCGAAACACCTGCAGAATCTCATTACCTCGTAAACATCCAAGGAACTAATTATATCCTTACCATGCCGATCCGGCCTACTACCAAGGTATCCTTTCTACCCGAGTTTCTTTCTGATTTTCCTTCAACTTGATACTCATTCTTGCTATAACACCAAAATTCCTCAACCCAGACTCACCACACGAGACCCAAGCATAAAACCACACCGTCTAAGGCTCATAAGCCACTGAATACTCTCTTAAATATTCCCAAAAATAGACATTCAAAATACCTATCCTAAAGGGACTTCCTGCGAATCCAAAACCATTACCTTTACCTTCCTGATACTGATATATAGAATCCTATAATGATATAGCAATACCAAGAGTCTTGACACCCTCTACAAACCTCAGTTTCTAGCCAAATAAACAACTTGAAAATCTCCAATTATTACATGTAAAATATTGAACCCATTAGAACCATACTCGAGATTCATCCACTCTACTCAAAACGCAATTAGACTGATCAAACGGATCGGATGACCTGTGCTCCAATAGCACTCCAATATCGCAGAGTGTAACCTTACCTTTAATGCAACCAAGCAACTTCATGTTCTATGCACTGTACATCCTTTACTCGATTCATCCTCGGTCTCAACCTCCGTAAGCCATAACTAACTCACCAATAAGCTTCAAACTGGAAAGAACATAGCACATAACCGTGCAATCAACTAATCAATAACATACTGCCCCACTTGATGTAACGACCCGGTCGTTCGCTCTGAGAGTTATAGCCCTGTTTTCCCCATTTATGTTTCTTTGTATGTTTTTCAACTGTGTTGAGTTGTATAGAGTTGGTAGGTTTGGGCTCGGAGTAGTTTTGGAGTGAAATGATCACTTAGTCTCTAAGTTAGAAAGCTAATGAGTAAACAAATTCAGATTTGGATTTTTATGATTTGATTAGCTTTGTTGGGTGATTTTAGACATAAGAGTGTGTCCAGAATATAATTTAGAGGTCCGTGGTAGAATTAGACTTGAATTGGCGAAAGTTGGAAGTTTAGAAGTTCTTAGGCTTGAATTCGAGGTTGATTTGGTGTTTTAGATGTTCCGCGAGGAAAAGCTTATTAAAAAGGTTCATAGGTGGTCGTTTAACGGCCCACGAATATCTCTTTCTCAATTTATATTCCTTCTAATTCTCAAATGGGAGTATAAGAAAAAGAAAGTTTAGTCAAGCCGAGAAAGAAAATCCCCTTTTTTCTACAGTAAGGTTTGTTCAAGAATAAGCCCCATTTTAAGCTTGTTTTGTTTAGTGGGAGCAGGTTCAGTTCAGTGAGTTACTTTCTTGATTAGTTATTGAATTGTCGGCGTGAAGGTTTGATTAAGTTCGGGTAGTGATATATTACTTTTTGAAATTATTAGTTGAGGTCTCGTGGGCCTCGGGTGAGTTTTGAATAGGTTTGTGTTGTGTTACGCTCGTTTTTCTTATGTTTCGACGAAGTTTCTTCAAGCATAAATGATATCATATTGAACAAACGAGCTACGGTTTCATTTTTATTGAAAAATTTGATCCGTATCGTAATTATGGACCCGTAGCAAAAAGAATCGTCGAATTTGGATGTCGTATGAGGATTTTATGGTCATTTTACTAAGAATTAGGTTGCTAAATTTTTCAGAGTAATTACGAAATTACCACTAGCAGCGTATTTAAAAATCTGAACTATTTGCAAATATTAATACCTACATATCTCATTCATTATAAGGTCAAATTGAGTGATTCAAAAGCTTAACTTGATTAAAATTTCACAAGAAATCCATTGGAAGCATAAAATATGAGTTTTGAGAATTTTTGGCATGAGAAACGATGCAAAATAGCTGACAGAAAAATATATAAAACTAGGGTTTGTTCTTTTGGTCATATTTTGAGTTGGAGAGCTCGGATTTGGGCGATTTTTTAGACGATTTTTCACCATATGGATTGGGGTAAGTTTTCTCTAGTCGATTTTGGTGATGCTTCATGAATCCATCATTATTTTTGGGATTTGATTGATGATTTAAAAGTGAAATTAATGGAGTTAAGGTTTGAGTTTTGGAGAGTTTTAAGTGATGATTTTAGGGACCAAACGAAGTCCGATTTTGACAAATTTTATATGGTTAGACTCGGGAGAGGAAGAGGATTTTTATTCTGCCATTTTTAGTTAGTTTTGATATGTGGGCCCGAAGGCCAGGTTTTGGCCAATTTCGGATTTTTGGTATATTTTATAGTTTTTATTGTGGAATTCGATTCTTTAGCACATGTTGATGGTATTAATCTGATTATGGTTAGATTCAGTGCTTTTGGATACCAAGCCCAGAGACGAGGGCATCCCAGAGTAGGTATTTATGCGGTTGAGGTAAGTAACGGTTTTAACTCTTGCTTTAAGGGTATAAACCTGGAGAAAGTAATATCATGTGATTGTTTGGTGGTGATACATATGCTAGGTGATGGGCGTGTGGGTGTGCACCGTTAGGGATTAAGACTTGGTCCGTCCGGTGAGGCTGTGAGGCCTAATGGCTATTATATATGGTTATGTGTTTACTTGTTGTTGAACTTGTTTGCCTTCATGTTAGAGATCATGCTTAGGCTTTGCTCATGCTCACATTATGTGTAGTCAGCCATAGAAATTATTTTACATGTTTACCTCAGTCTCTATTATTTGCTAATATATTGTGATACTTGATGTGGGTTGTGTCGCCTTATTTGTTGATAATAGTGAGGCTAGTGAGGTATATGATTGAGTAAGACTGATGGCATGGTTGTAAGGATATTGATACCATAGGGCGTGAGTTTTCCGCGTAGCACGTGAGTTGACCGTACGGATCCAGGTATTGATATGATGGCATGTAAGTTGTCCGTGCTTAGCGCTTGGGGTTTGGGAGCCCCTCCGTAGTCTGTACACACCCCCAGTGAGCGCAGGGTATTGAGCGTTGAGTGTCGTGTGTAGAGTTCTGAGTGCGACTGCTGACTGATAGAGTGACGTTGTTGTGAGGTTGCATTTACTTTTGTTGTTGCTGCATTTACCTATTAAATTCAATGTGGTATTTGTTGGTTTTATGGAATTTACCTGTTTATTGTAAATTATGAAAATAAATAATTGGACTGTTTTGCTCAACTCGTCACTACTACTCATTTCCCCAGTTATTTCTGTTACTACTGTGGTGGTTGTACTCATACTACACTCTTCACTTTATGTGCAGATCCATGTAAGTTAAAGTGTGGCGATTGTTGAGTTCAGGCTGACTATCTTTGGAGAGTGCAAGGTAGCTGCTAGCGTCCGCATGACCTTGTTACTCCTTTAGTCATTTCTTCTTTTAGACTGTTAGACAATTTATATATCTTAGTTCATAGTGTTAGACGCTCATGACTTAGTGACACCCCGATGTTTGGGACTCATTTCCTTATTTTGTATTATTTATATTTAGAGTTGATTTAGTTTATCAACAATTAAATTATTGGAAATATTTTATTAAATTCTTATAATCAAATTAGTAGTAACATTTTGGGAATAGGCTTGCCTTGTAACACAATAGGTGTCCTCACGACCAAGGTTAGATTTTGGGTCGTGATAAGTTGGTATCAGAGCCTAGGTTACATAGGTCTCACGAGTCATGAGGGGGTATAGTAGAGTCTTGTGGATCGGTATGGAGACGTCGGTGCTTATCTTCGAGAGGCTGCAAAATCTTTAGGAAAACTTCACCTTCTTGAATTCTTATAGTGCGGTATTGTTTCAGCTTGAAGTATAACTCTTTGAATTCCTTCCACGCATTCATACGTGCACATGAGTGCTCGATATCAGTTGTGCATCGACGAATTGTAATTCTCTGGATGAGGTGCGAGATGTGATTTCTATATGCATCGACGGATTGTAATTCTCTGGATGAGGTGCGAGATGAGATTTCTATATGTTGATGTTGGGCCAGTCTGGAGGACTTGAGGTCAGGTTTTGACTGTAGATTGAGCACTGAGGTGTTGATTGTGTGAGCGCGTGCTTATGGACCTATATGTCTAGTAGTGTCCCTATTAGTGGAAATTAAGGCTGGATGGATACGTGATGAGTATGATATGATCGTGAGATGAGTTCATATGATTTTAATGTACGAGAAGGCATTGCTGAAGGTTTCACCTATTTGAGACTCCAGGTATGTTTTTATACTCGTTCGAGGACGAACGTTTGTTTAAGAAGGGGATGATGTAACGACCCGATCGTTCGCTTTGAGGGTTATAGCCCTGTTTTCCCCATTTATGTTTCTTTGTCTGTTTTTCAACTGTGTTGACTTGTACCGAGTTGGTAGGTTTGGGCTCGGGGTAGTTTTAGAGTGAAATGATCACTTAGTCTCTAAGTTATAAAGCTAAATTAGAAAAGTCAATCGGAAGTTGACTTATGAGTAAATGAATTCGAATTTGGATATTTATGATTTGATTAGCTTTGTTGGGTGATTTTAGACATAGGAGTGTGTCCGGAATATAATTTGGAGGTCCGTGGTAGAATTAGGCTTGAATTGGCGAAAGTTGGAAGTTTAGAATTTCTTAGGCTTGAATTCGAGGTTGATTTGGTGTTTTGGGTGTTTCGAAGGTTTGACTAAGTTTGGGTAGTGATATATGACTTTTTGAAATTATTAATTGAGGTCCCATGGGCCTCGGGTGAGTTTCGGAAAAGTTTGTGTTGTGTTGTGTTGCGCTCGTTTTTCTTATGTTTCGACGCAATTTCTTCAAGAATAAATGATATCATATTGAACAAATGAGCTCCGATTTCATTTTTTATTGAAGCATTAGATCCGTATCATAATTACGGACCGGTAGCAAAAAGAATCGTTAAATTTGGACATCGTATGAAGATTTTATGGTCATTTTACTAAAAATTAGGTTGTCAAATTTTTCAGAGTAATTACGAAATTGCCACTAGCACCTTATTTAAAAATTTGAACTATTTGCAAATATTAAAACCTACATATCTCATTCATTATAAGGTCAAATTGAGTAATTCAAAAGCCTAACTTGATTAAAATTTTATAAGGAATCTATTGGAGGCATAAAATACAGGTTTCAGGATTTTTTAGCATGAGAAACAATGCAGAATAGCTAACAGAAAAATACATAAAACTAAGGTTTATTCTTTCGATCATATTTTGAGTTGGGGAGCTCGGATTTGGGCGATTGTTGAGGCGATTTTTCACCATATGGATTGGGGTAAGTTTTCTCTAATAGATTTTGGTTATGCTTCATGAATCCATCATTATTTTTGGGATTTGATTGATGATTTCAAAGTGAAATTGAGGGAATTATAGTTTGAGTTTTGGAGTGTTTTAAGTGATGATTTGAGGGACCAACGAAGTTTGATTTTGACAAATTTTATACGGTTACACTCGGAAGAGGATGAGGATTTTTATTCTGCCATTTTTGACTGATTCCGAGATGTGGGCCTGAAGGCCAGGTTTTGGTCGATTTCAGATTTTTGGTATATTTTATAGTTTTTATTGTGGAATTCGATTCTTTAGCACATGTTGATGGTATTAAGCTAATTATGGTTAGATTCAGTGCTTTTGGATACCGAGTCTAGAGGCGAGGGCATCCCAAGGTAGGATTTTATGCAGTTGAGGCAAGTAACAGTTTTAACTCTGGCTTTGAAAGTATAAAACCAGAGAAAGTAATATCATGTGATTGTTTGGTGGTGATACCCATGATAGGTGACGGGCGTGTGGGTGTGCACCCCGAGGGATTGAGACTTGGTCCGTCCCGTGAGGCTGTGAAGCCTAATGGCTATTATCAGTGGTGATGTGTTTACTTGTTGTTGAACTTGTTTTCCTTCATATTAGAGATCATGCTTAGGCTTTGCTCATGCTTACATTTTTTGTAGTCAGTCATAGAAATTATTGTACATGTTTCCTCAGTCTCTATTTTTTGCTAATATATTGCGATACTTGATGCGGGTTGTTTCCCTTTATTTGTTGATGATAGTGAGGCTAGTGAGGTGTGTGATTGAGTAAGACCGATCGCCTGTTTGTGAGGATATTAATACCATAGCACGTGAGTTGTCTGCGTAGCATGTGAGTTAACTGTGTGGGTCCAGGTAAGGATACCATAGTGCGTGAGTTGTCCGCGTAGCACGTGAGTTGACCGTGCAGATCCAGGTATTGATATGATGGCACGTGAGTTGTCTGTGCTTAGCGCTTGGGGTTTGGGAGCCCCTCCGGAGTCTGTACACACCCCTAGTGAGCGCAGAGTGTTGAGCGTTGAGTGTTGAGTGTGGAGTTCGGTGTGCGAGTGTTGGGTGATGGAGTGACATTGCTGTGAGGTTGCATTTACTTTTGTTGTTGTTGCATTTACTTGTTAACTTCTTTGTGGTATTTGTTGGTTTTATGGAATTTACCTGTTTATTCATATTTATTATAAATTTTGAAAATAAATAATTAGACTGTTTTGCTCAGCTTGTCACTATTACTCAGTTCCTTAGTTATTTCTGTTACTACTGAGGTGGTTGTACTCATACTATACCCTACACTTTATGTGCAGATCCATGTAAGTTAGAGTGCGGCGATTGTTGAGTTCAGGACGACTATCTTTGGAGACTGCAAGGTAGCTGCTAGCGTCCGCGGGACCTTGTTACTCCTTTTGTCATTTCTTCTTTCAGACTGTTAGACATTTTATATATCTTAGTTCATAGTGTTAGACGCTCATGACTTAGTGACACCCCGATGCTTGGGACTTATTTCCGTATTTTGTATTATTTATATTTAGAGTTGATTTGGTTTATCAGCAATTAAATTATTGGCAATATTTTATTAAATTCTTATAATTAAATTAGTAGTAATATTTTGGGAATAGGCTTACCTTATAACACGATAGGCTCCATCACGACCAAAGTTAGATTTTGGGTCGTGACACTTGGCTCGAAGCAATAGATCAACAGACACAATAACTCATAATGAATATACTCTATTACTTCCATAAAACCATAGTGAGTTTAAACTCAATCCTTCATAAACTCGTGCAACACAGCCCATATAGTACTTCAAATCTTCCGCAAATCTTGCGTTCACCCTCGTAACAATCAAGACCACTCTCTTAAGCGACCCTAAATTTAAGTTGCAACACATATATTTTACTGGTAGAGAAGATCTTCCAACAACAACATAAGGATTGCACCAACTTCAGAACGCTCTGTAGGAGATTACCCACCTGCTTCGCCTCAAACTAACATCTTTTTATACCCTTCCACCGTCATAAACATTATGCAGTCACTTAATCTTCCCAAGTCTAAACTTATATCACAACGTGAAATCTACTTCGCTTCCCAACTAGGCAACATGAAAAGGTCCTTCAATCACACCCATTACTCGAGGCTATACATCAAATCACGATGGAAATCAAACACCAGATAGTTCTTACTGCCCCAAAGTAGACCCTTCTCATCTCATTCAATTCATATGAATACATCTTGTAGTCATATAACACTCATCGCGTAACTATCTACTCATCACTTTCCTTAATAGGGGCACAATCGAACATATAGATCCAGAAATACGTGCTCGCGAAATCAACAGCTCGGGGCTCAAGTTATAGGCAAAATCCGGCCTCGAGTCTTCCAGACTGGCCCAAAATCAACACATAGAGATTACATCTCGCCCCTCGATCAGGGAATCAGAAGACATCAATGCACATCTGGCACTGAGTGCACATGCGCGCATACTAATGCGTGGAAGGAATTCAAAGATTTACATTTTTCAAGTTGAATCAAGGACGCACAATAAGAATTCAAGAATGTGAAGTTTTTCCTAAAGGTTCTGCAACCTCCCGAGGATAAGTACAGATGTCTACGTACCGATCCTTGAGACTCTGCTAAACCTACTCATGACTCGTAAGACCTATGTAATCTAGGCTCTGATACCTACTTATCACGACCCTAAAACTGACCCGGTCGTGATGACGCTTATCGTGAAACTAGACCAGCCAACACAACTCCCAAATTAACCATTTAATCATTAATAATCATTTTTTAAGCCTTAAATTAATCAGATCTCTCGTAATGTAAGTCTAAATGAACAATGCGGAATAAATACACATGCCCGACATCGGTGTGTCACAAGTCACGAGCATCTACTAAGGTCTGAATACAACAACAATATAAAAATGTACTAAATACAGCCTAAGGAAGACAAGAGGGAGAAAATTAGTGTTGCGAACGTCGGACAGCTACCTTCATAACACCAATGACTCTGTCACTGAGCAATCAACACCCACTAGCAGGTTCAAAACTACCTGAATCTTCACACAATGTGCAGGGAGTAATGTGAGTACGCCAACACAATAAGTAATAAAAGTAAATCAAAACTGAGTAGTAAGAAAACATGTGAGCCACGTCATAACGCTACAGCAAAAGCAGTACATCTACAAAACAGTACTGAAATCAATTACTTCGTAAATCATGCTCAGTTTCGGTAAAACCTTTTAAAAACAACTTTCAATAGTTTCAAATGAGTGATAAAACAGTGAGTAAAATGATAGAAATGTAAATAGCCCCTCGGCAAAACATGTACCATAAACCGCACCTCGGGCATAATATCAATAGAACCAGCCCCTCGGGATACCTCACCATCACTTATAATCAGCCCCTCGGGCATAACATGAATCAAGAACTGCCCCTCGGGCAACATGGATCAATAATAGCCCCTCGAGGTTCAATATGGACCAACAACAGCCCCTAGGGCTACAACACATCACTCACATAGGGTACTCGCGCTCACTGGGGGTGTACAGACTCCGGGAGGGCCCCCTTAAAGCCCAAACGCAATGTTAAGCCATCTTTTGGCATAATGAAATAGGCTCTCGACCTCATATCAATCACAAGCCACCTCGTGGCATAATAGATCAGGCCATTCGCCTCTCATATATCACAAATTAGTACCACATGCTATGGCGTGTAACCCGATCCCATGATATCCTCACAACACAGGCCCTCAGCCTCACTCAGTCAGTTCTCACTCAAGCCCCTCGGGCTGACAGTAAAACATGTACTCGGCTCAAAATCATTAATGAAATCATTAGGAGTGAATAAAAATGAGTTATGAAAACAGTAAGAACATAGCATGACTGAGTGTAAACACTAAACCAAAATAGTGAGGTAAAATAGTAAAAGAAGCCCCTAAGGGTATAACCAATCGTCACAAGTCCCAGACATGGTAATTAGCCCCAAACACAATAATATTTTACAAAGTATAACAATATCAAACATTTCAAGTAAAATACGCGTGACTTAATAATCATACGGGATGGACCAATTCACAATCCCCAATGGTGCACAACCCCACGCTCGTCATCTAGCATGTGTGTCACCTCAAAGTAGCACAACGATGTGAAATTTGGGGTTTCATACCATCAGGACAAACATTTACAATCATTACTTACCTCAATCCGGTCTAAACTCTAGCTTAAGATGCCTTTGCCTCTCTACTCGGCCTCCAAATGCTCCAAATCTAGCCAAAAACAGTACCATTCCATCAGAATATGCTAAGGGAACAAAGTCCACTCGAAAATAAACAACTTACCTCAAAAATCCGGAAATTGACCAAACACGACCCCCCAGGCCCTCTTCTCGGATACCAATGAAATTTACAAAACTGGAATCCTTACACTCTTATAAGTTCATACATATCAAATACATCAAAATCCAACCACAAATGACCCCTTAAATTCCTAGATTTCGGTCTCCAATTTACAAGCCCTCACTTCCAATTAGCTACTGATTTCCCCATATAATTCAAACTTAAAACCTTAAAAATCATCATAAAAATGAGTTAAGGGACCAAGGACCTTACCTCGAAGAAACCTTGTTGAATTCTCCCTTCAATTAGCTCTCCAAAGCTTTCTCCCGAATGAAATATGGTGAAAACACACTAAAAATCACGAAGGGTGAAATTTATATATTCTGACCCAACAAAACCGCATCTGCGGTCCAATTATTGATCCTACGGTCCCAGGTGCATATTGATACGCTCAAATTACACTTTAATTAGATAGTGTAAGGCGGTCAATGTCAAATATAGTAATCCAACAAGGTTGGGTTCGAATCCCACATGGAATAGGCATGAAAAAGTTACTCGAGTAGTGTGCTACTTGACTTAGGTCGTAATTCTATTCCGTTATCATAACAAGAGAATGATATGATTGTGAATTCAATAGATAACTAATTGTAACTTTGAGAATGTAAATGATTTGATTAAGGAAACCAAGGTTGTGTCTGTTAATGAAATGTAATGCTATCGGTGTTAATATGGTATATTTGTAATGGAAGGTCCTTTGATATGCAAATGATTTCTAAATGACTACCCAATACTTTGCAATAGTTAGGTAGTATTTTCCCTTTATGATTTTTCCAAATATAAAAGAGTTGCACTTTAAGATCAACCAATTTATGCCAAGTAGAACCCACTTATTCCTAAGCGATTCAATTAAACAAGAGTTAAAGTCTTGAGTTCTTGATATTCAATACTACCAAGCCCTATCTCATTTTCCCAAGTAAAGAAAGAGTAAAATGGAGTAGATTAATGTTTGCAACCACCAACCATAAATAAAGAACAAGAATTGAATAAATATCAACCAACCGTTGTATATATATTCAATGTTAAACACCCATTAACATTACACCCATCTAGGGTCTACAACCTTAGTATTTAAAACTAGCTACCCATACTAAAATACAAGAACAAAGCATTTAATAAAGCCATAAAGCTTACAAAAGTGCAAGATTCCTTCTTCACAAAACTCCAAATAAATGAAGTATTCAATGCTCTCTAAGTAGGATCTTGTTTCAGACTTTAATACCCAACAAAAGCCCTAGTTATTCTCTTTATAATGGACCAAAAGTCATAGTCAAAATCGGAAAAGAATACCCCTTCAGATGACTTATGCGACGCATCTTGAACAATCAATCGCATCTTTGCTGGTTCCAGATCTGGCTTCCATCGCATAACAGTTACGCGGTCCGCATACATGTTATGCGATCGCGTATCTCTCCGCATATATGTTGAGGTCTTTCTTCTTCTAGAGTTATGCGACCATTATGCGGCTCGCATATGTGTTTCGCGACCGCATAATTGACCGCATATTTGCTTCTTCATTTGGCCAAAAAGACTGTCTTTGTTTGTGATTAGCTGGGCAATTATGCGGTCCCCCTGTGAGTTATGCGACCGCATACTTGCAGCATATCCATCCTTTTGTGAATTTTTGACTTCTTTTCCATGTTTTTGGGTATTCAAGCTCATGCATTACAAAACAACCAAACTTGATCAGCATTAACCAAAAATGCATAAGACAAGTTAAAATCTTAGTAATTGGTATCATATCTTGAGTTTATGATATTCAATTCTACCAAACCTGTAATGACCCGACCCGTAGTATCAGGTATTTCTACCCCGTTTTCCCCGTCTTATGCTTCTATATGTTTCATTACATGTGTTTGGTGAATTTGAAGTAATTCGGATAGAGTTTGCTTGGAAATAAGACACTTAGTCACTTTTAAGAAGACTTAAGTTGGAAAAGTCAACTGGATGTTGACTTATGAGTTAGAGGGCTCGGAATTTAATTTTGATGTTTCGGTTAGCTCCGGAAGATGATTTAAGGCTTAGGAGTGCAATCGGAAGTAATTTTGGAGGTCCGGTGAAGAAGTCAGCCTATTTTGGTGAAGTTGGAATTTTGGTGAAATCCGGTTGATAGGTGAGATTTTGATTCGGGAGTTGGAATGGAATTCCGAGAGTTGCAGTAGATTCGTCAGGTGATTTTGGACATGTCTGCAAATTTTCAGGTCATTCGGACGTCGTTTGGTTGGATTTTTGATCGAATGTGAGATTCAGAAATTTTTAAGAAACTTAGGCTTTGATTTGATAAAAATTGAGGATTTTGATGTTAACGATGGCATTTTGATGATTCGAGCAAGTTTGAATAAGGGAATAGATCATGTTTGTGCCTTTGGTTGAGGTCCCGGGGGCCTCGGGGTGATTTCAGGTGGTTAAACGGAGAATTTTAAAGTTTGCTTCAGGATTGTTATATCTGTCATCTGGTATTTTCGCTTCTGCGGAAATGGACCGCAGAAGCGGGTAGAAGAGCGCAGAAGCGATTTTGTGTTGAGTTGGGGAATTCCGCATAAGCGGACCCTTTTCGCATCAGCGGGTCCGCAGGAGCGAGCGAGTTACTGCAGAAGCGGTCGTGGGCTATCCGCAGAAGCGGAAGATGAGTCGCAAAAGCGACTTCTGGGGAATTTAGTGAGAACCACATAAGCGGTCAGTAGGCCGCAGAAGCGGTAGCGGGACCGCAGAAGCGAAAAAATGTCAGAATGGTTTATAAGATTTCATCCGCGAACCCAAGCTCATTTCTACCATTTTAAGCGAGCTTGGGAGCATTTGTTCAGGGTTTTCAAGGGGCTTAGACTGGTGATCATTGGAGGTAAGTTTTATGAGTTAAATACATGATTATATATAAGAATCATCCTTGAAATTCATGAGATTATAGCCAAATTGTAAGAAATTAGGGCTTGAAGCAAAAATATTCTAAATTTGGAATCGATAGGTCATCTGAGCTCGGATTCGGGAGTTCTTGGTATGTACGGGCTCGTGGCAAGACGAGGGTTCCGAAAATGTAAGTTTCATAATTTTTTGAGATGCAGGCACGGGGCTCGGGTTTTGCTAGTTTCGAGGTTTTTGCTATAATTCGATTGTTTTCGATTGGGTATTATCCCATTTGCATATTGTGATGTATTCGCTCTATTTTTGGCTAGTTTCGATGCGCGTGGAGGCCGATTTAAGGGGCAAAGGCATCGCGGGCTAGAGAATTCGCCGGTTCGAGGTAGGTAATACTTGTAAATGATGTCCTGAGGGTTTGAAACCCCGGACTTGCACATCATAGTGCTATATTGTGGTGACTTGCACGCCAGGTATGAGCGTGGGGTAGAGCACCGTTGGGGATTGTGACTTGGTCTGTCTTGGCNCTTATTGCCAAACTTGGGCCTTGTGCCAATTATCTGAAATCTTTTGTGAATTTACATCACTATTTTTCCTCACGAATTGAAATATTATTGAATTCAGTCCAATTGAATTATGTTATTGTAGCTGAGCAAGGTGACCGCCAGCGTTCGCGGCACCAGATTTCATCTTGAACTTCAGATTTCGTTTCATATATATATATAGTTGACTCTGTAGTTGTGTTCCTACATCTTATATGCTCGTGACTTGTGACACCCCAGTCGGGCTGAGTTGGGTTGTATATGTACTGTTAATCAACGTCATTTAAGCTGTATTTTCTATTCGATATGTTTAAGAATTGTTAAAAAGGCGATTTGGGTTAGTTGGCTGGCCTTGTCTTCACGAGAGGCGCCATCA